>PVKB01003824.1:0-174929 GCA_004027205.1 Ctenodactylus gundi | reverse complement strand
TTTTTTTTTTTTCCCATTTCAATTGTCCTTTTCTTAAAGTGGGTCATTTAGTTGGGTGGTATTTTTTTGAGTTCTAGTAACTTTTAAAAATTTTCCTCTAATTTCTATGACCCAATGTTTTTTTCCCTAGTGTTTTTCCTGTTCAGTCTTCATTTGTTTATATATCTGTTGTTTCTAGTCTTATTGATTTGCAGTTTTATTCCACCATGATCTGATAGTATATGTGGGATTATTTCAGGTGTTCTTTGCATTTGTTTAAATATATTTTTGGCTTAGAATTTGATCTATTTTAGAGAATGTTCCATGAGCAGCTGAGAAGAATGTGTATTCTGTTGTTGTTGGATAAAAAAAACTCTGTAGGTGTCTGTTAATTCTATTTTTCATGGTGTTCATATAAAGCTTTTGTTTTATGAAGTTGGGTATGCTGTTATTTTGTACATAAATATTTACTACTGGTAGGTTGTTCTGTTGAATTGTTCCCTTTATGAGGATGAAATGACCTTGGTCTCTTTGACCAGTCTTAGCTTGAAGTCCACTTTTTCAGCAAAAAGTGTAACCACTATTCCAGCTTGGTTTTTGTCCACCTGTTGAAAGGAACATGGTGTTCTAGCCTTTCACCTTCATTCTGTGGTTTTCTTTATGGATAAGGTGAGTCTCTTACAAGCAATTTATGGCAGAATTATGCTTTTTAATCCAGTTTGCCAGTTTATGTCTTTTGATTAGCAAGTTCAAAATGTTGACATTAGAGCTACAATTTTCCTGTTAGTATTGAATGCCGACATTGTCCTGAATTTCAGATGTTGATTTCTTTCTATTTTCCTGCTTATTTAGATGTTACTTCTGTTGAATGTATAGCTGCTTCTGCTTTCTTTGCTCTGTTTACCCTCTCTGTCTCCATCCAACAGACCCTTAGAATTTTTTGTAGTGCTGATTTAGTTGTTATAATTTTCTTGAAGTTTTCTTTCTTATGGAAGGACTTTGTTTCATTGTAACTTTTTTTTTTTTTTGAGACAGGATCTCGCTCTGTAGCCAGGCTGGTCCTGAACTCATTATGTAGCCCAGGCTGGCCTTAGAGTTAGGACAATCCTCTACAGAACCTTAACCTCCTGAGTGCTGGGATTGCAGGCATGCACCACGATGCCCAGCTTCATGTGGTGCTGGTTAATCAAACTCCAGGGCCTTGTAACCACTGTGCCATTCCTCCAACCCTCATTGTCAATTTTGAAGGAAATTTTATAGGACGTAAGAGTCTTGGCTGGCAATTATTCTCTTTTTCGACTTTGAAGACCATATGCAAGCTTTTCTGGTTTTTGGAGTTTGTGCTGACAAGTCTTATATAATTCTGATAGATTTGCCTTGGTCAGTTAGTTCCTGTTTTTTGCTTACAGATTTTAGAATGTTCTTTTTGTACTGGATGTCTATAATTTTTACTATGGTGTGTCTTGGAGAGCTTCTCTTTTGGTCAAGGCTGGTGTTTGAGTTGCCTCTGTCACTTGCATGTTCACTTATTTTCTTATATAAAAACTAAAATGCACCGTGGCTTCTCTTCTGATTTCAGGGAATGCATTTATTATTCCTTTAGTTTGGATTTCTACTTTTCCTTTAATCCTGTAATTCTGAGGTTAAGCTTCCTTGAGCTATCTAGTGTCTGTGGGTAACCATTTTAATATTGAGGCGTCATTATTTGAACATTCTATGGGTTTGGTCTGTGGCTTCTCTGCAGTCTTCTGCTTCCGAAGTTCTGCTCATATTTTGGGTCCTTTTATTATCCAGACGTTAGCACAAGGTTTTTATCTGCTGATGCTCTGCCAATATTTTCAATATTTTTCTAACTCTAGTGAATTTGTCACTCATTTCTTGACAGTTCCTGCAGTTTGGCGAGCCTTGAGTTTCTTTCTTCTCTCTGGGTATTTTGTTGTTGCTATTCGTGAGCACTTCAGTGATAACTTTTGTAAACTCGCTAGACACCCTGAGGAGTTCATGGCTTGACTCTGCATTACGATCTTGCAATAATCTAAGCACACTATTTGATTCTGTTTTTAACTTCCACTAGTTTGTGGATTTATCATTTGATTCTAATTTATAGTCTTCCTATTGATTGATGATTCTGCTTTTGAAGTTTTGGAGGCTCACCTCCCCTTCTATTCCCACTTGAGCCTCCTTTGATGGAGCAGCAGCTTTGTGGTGTGTCTTGTCGCCTTGGTTTCTCATCCCGCTGTTGCTTTTATTGGGAGACTTAAGAGTTAGGTGGGTGATTCTTTTCATTTGGCCTCTGGGAGAGTGGAACCCTTCTCTTGTAGCTGAGTTTGTGAGCCCTGATACATTGTGTCTAAACCTGTCTCTGTTTCCTGCTGGTGTTGCTATTTGGCTTAGTTATTTGTGGCTTTTAGCTATGCATAGGAGCTGGGTTGTTTGGATGCCAGCTCCTTGTGTTCAGCTGATTATGACCATACATTCTAGGAACTTCTGCTGCAACTTTCCTACCCGGGCCATAGCTAAAGTCCCCTTTGTGTTCCACCATATCTCTAATTGCAGTCTCTCTTAGTTTCTTTTAAAATGAATAAAGTCTGTCTTGGAGGGGCTATGGCACTGGGGTTTTTCTGGATAGTAATCGCTTACTTTCCAGCTTTTCCCACTGGGAAAAGGAGCTGGATTAATCCCGCCCAGGCTGGACAAGCTAGGGGAAGGAACTGAGTCAGGGCTGTCTGCACAGTGGATGCAAGTTCCACCCACTGTGGCCCAATTATAGATGGACTGCTCCCTTAACTTGTTTCCTGGCTCTGTCCACGAAATCTATCGTTTGTGTCTTCCATGGGCTCCAGTCCTTCCCTACTGTGATTTTCTGACTTGTGGTGGTAGCTGGCTAGGCTGCCTCTGTGCTCCATGGGAAGGACCTAGGATTACGCAGCCACTGACCCATGCATCACTCTTTGGGTGTCCAGGATAGAGCCCACGAAGCTCCTGGTCACAGCCCCTCGTCTCTGCATCTCTGTAGCCTCAGGCCTGGAAGTTGCTGCTTGGGCAGCTGTGGACAGATTTTCCCACCGTGGAGGCTGCTGCTGGCAGTGTCTCTTTGTCACCTCCTCCCTCCCTCTCTCCTTTTGGTAGCTGGCGGACACCTGGTGTGGATGGTGGTGGTGGCAGTGCAACGCAGCCTGAGCCCTTGTAGAACTTTGCTGCACTCCTGTGCTCAGTGCCTTTCCCAGTTTCTCTCATTCAGTCTTCTAAAAGGGCCTGGTCAGCGTCCAGGCAGCTGGGGTGTGATAGTAGTGGCAGTGACGGAGGTGGCCTGAGAGGACGAGTGCGTGTGGTGAAGGCTCCAGGCAGCCACCCACCTCAGCCCAGGGAGAACTTGCTGCCCTAGAGACTCAGAAGTGAGAATGTGGCCAGTCTGGGAAGCAGAGGCCAGCCAGTTGTGGGCACAGTGAGAGCAGTCACTCATCTCCGTTCCTGCTCCCTCCCTGCCAGGTGACCTGTGCCCTCGGGCTGTGGCCCTAAGGGAATTTCCTTTACGAAAGCTCAGTCTTCTGGTTCATACAGAAACACTGCTGAAGAAATCTACGTGGTTGCCACCTTGACTCCCTTCTTTGCAGCTGTGCTGGTCTGACCTCTGTTGTCCTCTAGGAACACTTCGTTTCTATGACTTTGGATGAAAAAAAGTTAAAAAACTGAATTGTTGACTGAAACTGTTACCTTTGAAGATGGCCTTTAATCATATAGCAGCACTGACAAAAGCATTTACCAATAAAAATAAAGACTAGCTTGAGGCACCCACTAGGACATGGTGAGACATATGGGTGCTGTGCTTGTTAGAACAGAACATGCGAGATCCTATGTGTGAGTGGTGCTGCACAAAAGCCCAAGTGGACCTAAATGCATCTCGATGTAGCTTAGGTTGGGACACAATTCACATGGAAGCCCCTGAGTAAGGGAACACTTGCTGAAGCTGCCACCAGGGCAACATTAGAAGAGCAGAAATCACTCATGAAGGGCTACACCAGAGTCAGAAAGAGCTAGGCCGATTCCCAGAAATGACTGCTTCATTGCAAGCAGCGATCCACACATGGGAATATTTCTTTTCTATTCCTTTTTGAAGTACACAGGCATTAGCTGCACGTGCCTACCTGAACACAGAGTGAGGAAAAAGCATTTTGTTCTCCCCTGTCTTCCTCAAATTATCCAGGTCCCTCTGGGCCAGGCTGAAGGAAGGACTATTTGGAGGCTGTGACCAGCTTCCGAAGGTCTTTCACTTTTCGGTGGGTATGTTCAGAGGTTTGCACGATGCTACACTTTGGCTATAGTGTGTCCCCTAAAGGTTCATGGGCTAGAAACTTGGCCCCCAGAGTAATGGTATTGAGAGGTGGTGGGACCGCAAGAAAGACTAATCCATTCATCATGGGACCACCACCCTAATGAATTAGTCTTTAAAGATTGAAGTTTTTCTCGAGAGACTGGTTTAGTTCTCTTGAGACTGGATTAATTTTTTGGGGAGTGAGTTAAGTTTCAACGGACTGGATTAGTTACTTCATAACTAGGTTGCTACAAAGTGGGTCAGCTTCCCCTGCTGCTCACATTCATGTGCCTTTTGCACATGCCTACTTCCCCTTTCTGCATTGCTAACATAAATTAATCTTGCATGAGGCTTTCATCAGAAGTCAACAAGATGCAGCTTCTCAATTGTGTGGGGCCAAAATGGACTTTTCTCTATAACTTACCCAGCCACAGGTATTTTGTTATAGCAACACAAAAGATCTAGACCTGTGGGCAGCATGTTTCACATGAGCTCATCACCTTCTCTTGTTATTGTCTCAACTAGATACTAGTCAGTTTTCCTATCTGGGTCTTCCTAAGGGTCCTTTTTTTTTTTTTTAAACACAAGAAGGGCCTCATCTCAGGATGGAAAGTCCTTTGTAGCAAGATATTAATGCACATGGTACAACTGGGTCTCCTCTGGGCTCACATACTAAGATTTCAGCATTACCCTATAACCCATGCCTTGCCAGCTTGGAGGCCAGAGGAGTATGTTTATGGTTCAGGGAAGTTTTGGTTAAGGGCTAACTAAACATTGCTAATAGCTAAAGAAGCAACAGAAAACAGGACTCTGGGTCAACCAAACATTGGGTTTTGGAGCTCATTCTTGGCACCATATTTGTCTTTTCATGGTTCTCAATGTCCATCTTGTGGCAATTCACCAAGTACAGCCATATCTAAAGAACAGTGTCTTAGTTACTTATTCATTGCTGGGACAGAACATTTGACATCCACAGATTAAGGGAGGAAAGATTTATTTTAGCTCACAGTTTCAGAAGGGCTCACATAGTTCATTCATGGGTGGCCAGCAATGGTGGAAGTACATGATTAGAGGTCTTGTTGAAGGAAAGTTTTTCATGACATGGCAGACAGAAAGCCAAGTGAAGTAGGAGCCAGTTCATGTCTAGAGACTAAGACACAGGCGAGAGCTTTTCCAGGAGGAAGCTGTAACAATGCTTCTTTTTTCCTTTCTTTACTTAGTTCAAGGTTCTGGCTGGGTTCTAAGCATCTAGGGTAGGTGTCCCTCCTTCAGTTCCTGTCCTACAAGTCAAACACACACCTAAAATCTCTTTTCTGGGCACTCCTTTCCCCAATCTCAACAAGTCAACACAATCTCTCCTGGTCAAACCCCAAGTCAGGTCCCACTTCCCAATAACACATGGTTCCATGGGTATTCCACTACATTCAAATATATAAGGCTTTTGGGGGATACTCTGGATCCAGACCATAACAAGCAGAATTATCTATAATTGTGCAAGGGTTTTAAACAACTATTTACATGCTTTCAAAATTACTCTTTGAAGTCAGAAATCCAGAGCCAAGTCCTAACACACAACTATTTGGAGCAACAATCCTGGATCTCATATTCTAAGAGCATATCCACATGAGGCTGCAAAAGAGGACAAGAGAGGGAGGTTGGACATTTAGTTAGACTCAGAATAAACCAGAAGGCCATGGAACATAATTAGGCTATTATAGTTGACCTTTATACTAAAATTTCCCCCTTTACTTCAGATAAGTAGGAAATGACTTCAGATAACCAGGAGATCCTTTTCCATCTGGCATCTCTATTGCAATCCATATTCTCCTTAGCATTATGGGGACAGAAGAATATCTCTAAGAAAGAAAAAGTCAAGTTACCCAGACCACTTTTCTCATAAATCTGACAATTACAGATCTCCTGGACATGAACTTGCAATATTCACTGGCAGGTGAGTCCTTAGCTCTTGTATTTAGCAGCATGTATCTGTTTTCTCAAAGTTGCTGGTTGTCTTAGTTTCCTTCTTGAGATTCAGACACAATACCCAACACCCAACACCCATGCCTTAAAGGAGGAGAGATTTATTTTGGCTCACATTTGGGTCAATTTCAGAGGTCTCAGTCTATTCATGCAATGGTGGAAGGGAATGGCTGAGGGCCTAGAGGAAGGAAATCTCCTCACAGCTTGGTAACAGGAATTAGACAGAGAGAAGAACTGGCGATAAGAATCTACTCCTAAAGGCCACGCTCCCAGTGACACCACCAGTGACATTCCTCCACCAGGCCCTATCTCCTAACAACAAGCAAAATCAATGGACTAATCTACTCGATTTGGCAAAGTCCTGTGATCCAGTTAACCACTTCGTACAATCCACTTGACCCAATTAACCCTTCACATCTTCCAAACACATGAGATTTCAGGGGAATTTCCAGAACTAAACCATAACATGCACCATGAAGTAATGTAAAGTGTATGCATTTTGGGAGTATAACTCCCTGGGGAAAAGTCTCATAAATGGACAGTTATCTTGTATAAGAGATGGAATATTTTTTTAAGGGATGTGAACCCTGTAGGTTACTTAGTGTGAATCCAAGCCAGAAATCTTCTGGGGTGATGAGCAGATGCAGGAGAGCTCTGATGGTGACTCTAGACTTCTCCTGACTTCTCCTGTGTCTCTCGACTACCTGTGTCCTCAGAATGACCAGTCAGGCTTGCTACTGAGAAGATTCTTCCACTCATTCGAGATGGATGTGACAGTCTTGTCCTCAGTCTGCATGTTGTTTCATGGTGGCAGCTACTTTTCTTTCTTAACATTTTCTACCACCTATAATAAGTCTTTGCCTCTGTAGAAAGATAAGTTAAAATTAAAGTATCAGTATGAATTTATAGGCAAAAGCCTAATTAAAAATTAAGAGAGAGAGAAAAAAAGGACTCTACTTTGAGTAGTAGCTAGAGGGGACACGTAGGATGAAAAGGATTAGATGATCAGATAGACCAGCCCTAAAAGTAGGGGACCAGAATTTTGCTTTTTTTCTGGTCCTGGGTATTGAACCCAGGGCCTTCACACTGAACCTCATTGCCAGCCAATCTTAAATTTTTTATTTTGAGAACGTGTCAGAGAGAAACTATATTGACAGGCTGGGCTCAAACTTGCCAATCTCTGCTTCAGTCTTCAACAGTGCTGGGTTTGCAGATTTACAGCTGGGTCCCCCAGCTTTTAAGGAGCAGTTGAAGCAGGCTGAGGCATGGTTGATCATGGTCTCAGTCCTGGTTTCAGAGCCTCTAGGATACCTCAAGTCTTGAGGGATGACTTTAATTCTTATGAAAACATTATCTCCATCTGTGTATGGTGGTTTTAATCATGTTAGGCTTTGTTTTACCTGGAATCCAGATGATGACCAGATCAGGACAATGGCAGGAAGCTTGTAAGTATTGCTGCATGGAGGGAGGGTACAGAATTGCATATTGTAGAGGATAACCAGGGCTGGAGGCATAGCTCAGTGGTGGTAGTGCTGGCCTAGCATGTACAAGGCCTTGGGCTCATTCACCAGTACCACGTATTTGCTGGGTGTGGTGCCATGTGCATGTCTATGTGAGTGTCACCTAGCGGTAGCAGTGGCACATTGTTCAAGATGGCGGATCTTTACATTTTGGTGCCTTACCTGATCAGGTGACCAGACAAAGGGAAAGGGAAAGGAGGGATAAAGGTAATGACATTGTGATGAACTTGGCCCTGAGCCAATGCCTTAGATCTTCTCGGAAAGATTGTGAATCCTGCCATTAGAAAGAAGCAGGGGGAGGGACCTGCGAGCTAGGGATTTAAGTCGGTACCGACCATGTTTTCGGTGTGCCTCTCTCCACTTGCATGTGCGAAGGTCACCCTTTTTGTAAAAAGAAAATTAAAGCCTCATACTCTGTCATCCATGCCTCCCATGTCCATCTTTTGTTTGGACAGGAAAATTTCTACAAGCTGTTTCTAATATCTATAATCTCAGCACTCTGGAGGCTGAGGTAGGAGTATTGTTGTGAGAATTTCCTGGGCTACACAGTGAGTTCAGCACCAGCCTGGGCTACAGAGTGAAACCTTATATCAAAGAAAGAAAAGAGAGGGCTAACCATCAAATATTCCTGTGAATCCTTTACTTACTTTTATCTTAGTATCCTCTCTTTTAGAGTGAGATAATGGGACAGGAGGTAGTGGGCATATAAGAATTTAGGGTGAAGGGGTCCCCTAGAAATGAGGAACTTACTGGAAGTCAAGATTATTGGAGAATTCACAAAAATACTAATATCAATGGCAGCTGGCTGTTCTAACAGCCTGTAACTGACCACTCCTCAGAACCATTGATGCTTAAATGTTGGGTAGTTCAAGGACAATACGGTGAAAGATATTATGGATGGAATCCTCAAAAGCTGCCTAGGGGTGGGAGACTTTTGCAGCTCCTGGAGGGTAGGGAACACAGCAACCAACCCTGACAACCAATTTACTTAGTGTGGGGCAACCCCCCCCCCCCCATTACCCAACTTGTCCATAAAAAGCCCCTAGAAAGAGAGCCACAGTGGCTTCCCACATTCCCAGGCCCCCCTCCAACTAGCAGGAGCTGTCTCCCCTTGCTATTTCCCTTTTATGTTTTCATTCTCCCAGCCTCAGCCTCCCAAGTGAGTGTCGGACTATTGGGATTAGAGGCGTGTACCACCTTACCTAGCTTGTGTGGTGCTGGGAAATCAAACCCAGGGTCTTGGGCTTGCTGAGTGAGCACTTTAACTGCTGAGACATGTGAGGCAGGGAGCCTTCCTCACCCCCTCTGCCTTGTTCTCATTCCATTCCTCCTCATCTTGCCTCACTTGACCCTGACTGCCCACCCCTCCTTCCCAGGCCCTTTCCCCTCTCTTTCTGCCTTCATCTTCACCTTCCTGTTCTTCAGTGCCTTCTCTAGCATACATTAAGAATCCACAGTCCTGGTGTGGTGATGCAGGCCTGTAGTCTGAGCAGTTTAGGAGACTGAGACAGGTGAGTCACAAGTTTTAGCCCAGCCTGAGCAATTTACCAACTTAGTGAGGTGTCAAAATAAAAATAAGAAAGGACTGGGGATGTAGTGCAGCGTGAAGGCCTTGAGTTCAACCCCAAATACCAAAAACAACACAAAACAAAAAAAGAGTCCACAGACGCAGGAGAGCAGGGTGCCACTCTTCAGAATCCATTCTCTGCTTGCTCTCTTGGGTCTTCCTTGAACAGCAAGCGGCCTTATCTGAAAAGGTTCATGACAGAAGCACACCTGTGGTTGCTCTGCCCGGGAGCAAATGCCTGGGCCATTTCTGTCCCTCCAGTGCCCAGAACCATGCTCTGCTGATGCTTATTTATTGAAAGATTTGCATCTCAGGTTTTCATGAGTGAGTTAAATGAGAAGGTAAAACTTCATCCCAATTAAAGCAAGCCAGGGAAAATGACGGCCAGTGATTTGTTTAGCTCTCTTATACTTTTATTACTTAGCTAAAAATGCAAAAGTGTGACAGGGCTCTCCACTTTGGCTGGCACTTGGAATCACAAAAACAAAGGAGCCTGCATCCTGTGCATCAGGAGTTTTAAAACTTCAGAGGTGACTCTAATGGGCACCCAAGTCTGAGGACCACTGGGAAAGGAACTATTGAGGATGTCAGACAAAATACAGTGTTTCTAGTTGCAGTGTGGGTTTCAGGAAAACAGAAATATATGTATATACATATGGATGAGTGCACCCCAAATATGGCATTGGACATGCTTGTGCAGTAACTAATCTGAAATTTGATTTGACTAGATAACCTGTATTTTTACTTGCTCACTTGCTAACTGTTTATTAGTATGCAATTAGTTTATGTATGCTAATTGTGTTAGAACCACTGTCTCTCTTTCCATTACGTCACAGGGCCATGCGATTCTGCTTTGGGTGGGCTGATCGCCCTTTGTGGCTTTAGCAGCTGCCAGAGAAGCTCTGGCTGTTCTATGAAACAAAATGGTGCTGGAGCACCTGGTAACCAGACGGAAACCTCGCTTGCCTTCCCAGGGTATCAGACTTAAGCAGAAAAATTTAGGAATGAGCAATTGAAACATTCTTTGGAGATTTGCACACAGAAAAAAGAAAGATTGAGAAGTTAATTTTACAACTATTTATACATGTGACTAAGATCAAAAGAGAGGACTTCGAGGTTTTTAAAATAGTCTTGAGGATGGAACCCAGGGCCTTACACTGAGACACATCCCCAGCCTGTTTTTGATTTTTGCTAGGAGACACGGTCTCACTACCTCTCTAAGTTTCCCAGGCTGGGCTTGAACTTGAGATCCTCCTGCCTTAAACCCCCCAGAGTACTGGGATTACAAGACTGTGCTTCCAGGCTGGGTCAAAAGAGAGGATTGTGAGTCCTTTCTTATTACATTTTTGGAGCAAGCCAAACTAAAGGAATTTAGCTAATGAAATAATTAATCAAGAACACAGTACCAAAGATTGCCATTTGTGGAAACCCAATCTCTCCCTTTCTTTGCCTACCTGTAGGTGCTCTGGTGCCTAACTTTCTACATTCACTGCAGAGTTTCTCATCTACTTTCTCGGTTTGGCAATTGTTCCTCTCAATTCCTCACAAGGTTCCAGAGGGAACAAGGGACCTCTCATTCTCAGGTGTGTGTTGCCCCTCTCATGTGGCAATCTGGGCCAGAACCCTTCACACCAGTAGTTTTGCTCCTGCATTGTCCCATGATTAGGACATCATTTCCAAATTGTTTGGGGATTCCTGCCTTGTACAATCCCAACAACCACTTGGCTTTTGTCAAAAATACATGGATTTCACAACCCTGTTCCTGTCAATGCTAATACAGTAGGGTTGGGGTAAAAGTCAGGAGCCTATAGTTTAGAGACTAGCCTTAAAAAATGAGCAGGGATTATTAAGATTGTAAAGCTACCATTGGAGCGACTTATTACAATGCTTAGAGTTCCAGTCACTTTGGGCAACAGTGCAAATAAATTTATGTGAAAATATTTAGTACATTTTTGTAAATTAAACAATTATTAAACAATTGTAGAGGCTTCCTTGTATGCACAAATAGTTCCCAGGTGAGAATCTGAAAGTGCGTTAACTAGGGACTGCTCACTTCCACCTGCTCTTAGTGTTGAGGCCTCTCTTTCAGATGCACTTCAGTTTAACCCATTTATGTGGTGAATGTTTGCTGCATAGTTAGAATGTACGAGGCACTAAGCCAAACGTCAGAGCTAAGGGCTGGGGAAGCTCACAGCCTATTGGGCAGAAAGGAATGGAAATCCATAGATTACAATGAGTGTTATCGATGGTATCACAGGGGTATTAGTCCCTGCATGTTACATCACAACATGTATGTGTATGTTGTGGTTAGGATCTGGAGTGTCCCCCAAAAGTCTCATGTATTTTAATGTTATGGATCGTCTATGGAACCATGTGCTGTTGGTGGATTGGGGGCTAGCCTGGAGGGGTGGATTACAGTTAAGACTAAAGGCGTGTGAGTTAGGATTAATGGTGTGTAGTGGCCACACGTGGATGCAGGAGGGACTAATTACTGGGTGGAGACCTGAAAGGATACATAAGCTGCACCTGCCTTCCTGGAGGACTGGGACTAGTCTCAACTGGTCTTAGCTTGTCTCAGCTTGTCTTCCTGTTTGTCGGGGGAAACTGCCTCCACCTCTCTCTCTGCCATGTACTTCAACTGTTTCCAGCCGCCCCTGAATGGACTGTGACCTTTGAGACTGTGAGCTAAAATAAATCTTTCCTAAATTTGTGGGTGTTGAGTATTGAGTCACAGCAATGAAAAAGTAACTAAGACAATGTATATGATGTAGAAGCAGGGAAGAGGGAAAACTCTGCGCATCTGGGGGCCAAGGCAGACTCCAGGAGCTGAGGCGGCGTCTGGCTTCCGGTATTCTGGATGTTTGTGAAGTTTCAGCCTCTTTGTGTCACTGACGCTGATGACACAAGCTGATGATGTGAGGAGAACCCACATTCTAAGTTGACCCAAACACAAAAGATTTGAGGTTCATTGCCTGGTGATCGCTTAGAACTCAGATAGCTTGCTCTGGTCCTGCTGGGCTCCCCACATACATGTTTCCTAGGAAGGTTCTGAAAATGAAGTCAATATAAGTAACGTGAACCAGGCAGGCACTGCGCTGGCATCACCCTGCTCCTATCTTGCTTGCAGGAGAAAAACAAAAGAAAAGGGAAGGAAAAGAAAAGGAAAGAAAGCAAACAAAACACACCATCAGGGCAGAAACTGGCAGAGTCCACAGTCACTTGCTCCACGTTTAAAGACGGCTGCGCTGCACTCTGGGGACCCTCGGTTCAGCTGTGCAGATGTGCAGTCCGTTGGTGCTGTCCTCAGCAGCCCGCCTCCCGCATCCTTGGAGCTCTCTCTCTCTCTCTCTCTCTCTCTCTCTCTCTCTCTTGCTCAGCAGACTACACAAACAAAAAGTCAAAACTGCGAGCTTGGAGAAAAGCACAAAGGTCACGGGTTGCCCGCGTAGCATCTAACTTCAGGTTACTCTGCAGCTCCGCGTTGGCCTGGCTTCCATGGCTACCTCGTGGATTTAGTCATTATTATTTTGTGGTGCTGAGGACCTAACTCAGGACTCTTGCACTCAACTACACTCCCCCACTGTTTAATTCTGATTCTGAGAGAGGGTCTTGCCACTTAGTGGGCTCCATCTTGTGCTGCGATGACAGGCTGCCCCACCAGGCTCAGCTTCCCTGTCTGATTTATTGCGGGGTTAACTCCTTTTGTCTCTGGTGTACTCAACCTTCCTTTCCTGGGCCACTCCCCTCCCCCACGCTGTACCTCACCAGCTTTGCCCTTTGATCCGGAGCCTCTGCACTTACCAGGAAGGCTCCCCGGAGAGCGGGACAGCCTTTCTCATCTCGTGACCAACATCCCTTGGCTGGCATCCTGACCTCAGGCCGTATTTTTGTTTTCACCGTGGCTCAGCCTCCTGGAATGCAGAGTTCTTTTGGAGGCTGTTGGAGTGGAGAGGTTCTGTCTGCCTAAGCACGACATCGAGAGAATCGAGCACAGGAAGGAAGAACGGAGAGAGCCCCGAGGAAGAGATAGGTGTCTAAGAAAAGAACCGTGAACGGGCTTTAATCTCTGAAACTGGTAGCCTGGATCCATCAATGGTGATGGATACGCTTGAAAATGTAACTTTCTGTTGTGGAGGTGTTCCTCAAAACTATTAAAATCTGAGCTCCACTAGAGGAAAAATGACTGTTGCCCCGTGAACCTGGGTGCCCAAAAGGAACCCGGAACCACTGAATTCTGATGCCTGAATGGAGGTAAGAAAATAAAAGTAGAGGAAGAAGTGAATATAGGCTGCAAATTTCACCAGTTGTCTCATTTTATTAGTCAGTGATGGCCCTTGAGGATGGATGGGGTTTTTGTGCTCACGTGGTGCGTGTCAAAGCCAGGGATCAGGGGGCTTAGAGGTAAAGCCCAGGGTCAGGAAAGGTTGGAGTTGAGGTTCAAACTAAATCCACCTGTATCGACTAGGTTGTGGGAAAGGGGGGTATCTTCCTGACACTGGGGAGGTACATGAGTTCTGTTCTGATGTGAACAAAGGGTACATATGAGACTCTGTTCACGTGGCTATGCCTGAACAAGCTGACACCTAGAAATAGGGTTTACATGGACACTTGAGGGACCTGGTGCAAGTTGTACATGCTGAGCAGTTCTTAAAATCTTCCTTCTGGCATTCCTCCTGTTTTTCTTCTTTCCCTCCTTCATCCTTGCCTTCATCTTTCTCTTCTCTTCTTCTCATTATTTCCCCCCTTCTTTTCCCTCCTTTGCTCTGTATATTTCACTAGACTTAGAGATATGATGCAGAGTAGCACAGTTCCTACTATTGAGAAGTTTCAGTCCACTGAGGGGATGGCCTGGTAAGCAAATTGAGATGAGGTTCTATGGCATGCCTGGTTGGAAAGCTGCTATTTAGTTTTGCAAATAGAAAGAGCAAGTGATTTTACTTGGGTAGTATTTTATCCGAGGGATTAAAAAAAGAAGGCAGCATTGTATCTGGGCCTTAAGCATTGGGCAAGCATTTCTGAGGGCCAGGAAAAAAGCATTCTAGGAGAGAAGAGAGCTCACTTTATATTCGAGGAACCAAGGTAGCTGAATTTCAAGAGCAGTGTCAGCCTAGCAGGATAGTCCTGGTATACAATAAAGTCTTGGGACGATCTTCCTTCCATCTTTATTTCCTTCATTTCTTGCTTTTTTTCTTCCTCTTTCTTTTTCTTTCTCTCTTCCTTTCTTATTTCTCCTTTCCTTCTTCTTTGAATTGGAAGAATTTTGGGTAGAAGTTTGATTAGTCAAATACACTAGGCCCTGTGTCCCTGATGATGGTGCTGTCGACTCTACACTGTCAGTCTTTTCTCTTGACTCATACTTACTTTCCACAGGACAGCATAATAAGCTACTCACATCACAGATACTTCTGGAAAAATCCTGAAGAAATTCTGTAGTAATCTGTTTCTACTTTAAGTTTCTTGTTTGTTTGTTTGTTTTTGTGATTGATACCCAAGCCCAGGGCCTTCTTACTGAGCCACACACCCAGCACATTTTTTCTTTCTTTTGTTTGAGATGAAGTCTTGCCAAATTGCTAGGTTGCCTTGGCTGGGCATGAATTTGTGATCTTCCTGCCTCAGCCTCCCACAGTGCTATGATTCTAGGCCTGAACACCTGAGCCTGGCTTTAAGTACTAAGATATTTCTCAAAAGCTAAATCTATTCACTTAGCCAAGTTATCCTTTAAGAAATGCCTAAGATATTTGGAATGCGAGAATTTTCTATAGAATTTGACAAAGGCCAATCCAATGCAAAGCAACAACGGCTATTTGCTCAAAGCTTGCTATGAGCAAAGAATCTACCACTTGTGGTTTGATAGAGACTCAAAAGCAGGCAGAGGGTGGGAAGTCATCATGTGTGCCCTAAGCTGTCATGTGTACATCCATTATGACTGCTGTCGTGTTGGTCTGGAGGGGTTAGAGATGACTAAGTAGTGGTTAGACATCTCAGGGAATTCTGGGAGGTAGAAGTGACTCTCTCTGGCTGATTCTAAAGTGGAAGTAGAAAAAATTAGGTAAGGTGGGAGTTACTAAATTTTGGCTACTGTGCACCAATTGATGCAAGAGGTCTTGTTTGGTTTCCTAGGTTGTTACTAGAACAGTGTCTGACTTTCTTCCTCCAAGGCTATACTGTAGAGAGCAAGCTGACGTTTTTTGGGATCTCCTCTTGCAGGTGATGGGCAAGTTTCCTGGGCTGCTTGTGTAGACTGAATCAGAGTTGTATTCTTACATGTGACCTGGGCATTGTGCATACTCAGTCTGTCTCTCAGTCTATATATATAAAGTAAAAACTAACTGAAGGATTTCAGGTGGGAATCAAGAAGAGTCTTTTGGGGAAACATGGGGGTATGTGGGGTAGAAATGGTGTAGAGAAACTGAAGGCAGAGCAGAAAAATGTGAGGTCAAGTTGTGTTGAGTGTTTCCAGAAAAGTCAGGTGGCAGGGGCTGGTGCGCAGCTGAACTCTGGGTTGCTGCTTATAGAGGCTGCCTCCCCCGAAGGCAGGGACACCATTTTTAATGCTCAGGGTATAGTTGGGCAGCCATGGAAATGTCCAAAATGATTAGTTGGCTTTCCTATTTTTTCTCGTAGATAGACTTATTCTTAATGGAATGCGTGGGTGCTCTGGGATGCTGGCCAGGAATTGAATGATTTGTTGTTGCTTCTGGAAATAAAGAGACCACGAGAAGAAGAGACACTTCACTTTGATGAGACATTCTAACAAATGTAATTTCTTGACATGAGTGCATACTACTTTAATAGAAAAGAAACTGTCTTCTCCAATCTTCCTGGAAATCTAAAAGGTTTGATTGAAAAGGATACTTTTTAAAAACTATATTCTGACATCTTATTCAGGTACGTGGATAAAAAGTCAGAATATTTTTGTAACAGCTATAAATGGTTTTACAATACACTTACTGTTTATGAGGAAGGCTGACATGTTGGAGAGTTTTCATGGCTGTGATGGTCACATAGCAGAGTAACCAGAATTTCTTACAGAGTTTCACTAAAATGTGTTAATCCCTGTCACAAAGCTGAGTATAAAATTTTAGTGGCTTCTGTAACTATGACCCTTTTTTATGTCTCCCGTCAGAAGCACTCTGACAGCCAGTGGAATCCAGCAGAGCTAAAAATATTTGCTTCTTGTGAACTGTGCTTGTGGAGCTGTGTTTTCTGATAGGCAGAGGGAAGATGGTAAGCAGAGCAAAAATGCAAATATCACCTTTAAATAGTTAGTACAGGGAAATAAAACCAGATCACTAGTAGTTTGGATAATTTTCTCATTCAAGTTGAAAACTTTTGTTTTTCTTTTTCTCCTGAAGCCAAATGGTATTTTTCTATACAAGAATAAAGTAGTCATTGGAAAAATCTCATTAATTGAAGATAAGGATATCTGGTTTTTAAAAGGCAAGAATATATGTCCGCACACATATGTGTATGCATATGCACACACATATGTATACATACATATATATATATATATATATATATATATATGAAGTGGACCAAAAGGTCAATCTCCTTTGTAGGATCAGAAAGTAGGTTTGAATTATTAGCATCTTCTTTAATAACCCACAGCAAATAGCACAATTTAATTGCATTAGTGGTATAAATTCTTACAAATCAACAACGTGCTAGAAAATTATAAAGCGGTTCTCATTAAATGGATACCCACAACAATACTGAGAAATGATTATAATTCAAAGAAGTTCTTTAAAAAGCAACTGTAAAGCATGGGTACATTTTTCCCCTTATCTTGTTAAGGACAGTGCCTAAGTCCTGAATGACAACGATACCATCGATGCATTGAAATAGAAAATTTCATTTTCTCCTCTATGTTCCCAGGAAAAGTATTCCTGAGAGTTGAACTCTAAGCTTCTTTTTTAAAAATGATATTACACACAGATTGGAAGGGAGAGGAAGGCGAGAAAGATCCACTTGCCCAAAGGCAGGTGGCATTTATTTTCTGTTCATTTAGTTGTGTCTTATCCAACATTTGTTGCTCTTTGTGGCTTTTCCTAAGCTCTATGAAGGAGCAACAAAGTTTATTTGTGCACTCATTTAAAACCATTCTGCTACATCTTAAAATGTTAAGCTTTCCACACATACAATAGGCCAATGGAATCCTAACTCTGGTTTTCTTCTACTCACAAATGCCAGGGATGAGGAGAGAGAGGAAAGCAGGCTTGAGCAAATGCCAATCCTTATCATTTCAGGATAGCTTTGGGCATTGTATAAAGCTTACTACAGCTTATTTTCAAGT
Source organism: Ctenodactylus gundi (assembly GCA_004027205.1). Lineage (NCBI taxonomy): Eukaryota > Metazoa > Chordata > Mammalia > Rodentia > Ctenodactylidae > Ctenodactylus > Ctenodactylus gundi. The sequence continues at coordinate 157,275 of PVKB01003824.1, read as the reverse complement.
ACAGTTAACAGAATGAAGTTTCCAGTTCTGAATGTCTTACAGTCAGTTGGACAGGTGACCAGCCAAAGATCTCAAAAGGGTCCTTGGAAGACCTGTATTAGTCGTAGCATCTTGGTACTTACGACAGTAGCAGGGATGTTTAGTATGATTCTAGCTAGCTGTGTGCATTTTCTGCCCTATCTATCAACTTCATCTAGTAAACTTTCATAAATGATTCTTAGAGAACTACAGAATTGGTACATGAATTTGGGCATAGAGGGCAGTGGGTGGGAAGGAGAATGAGAGACAGAAAGGGAGGTGGCTGTGAAGGAAAGGAAAGAAAGAGTAAGAAACGACAAGGCTAAAATATCAGCCTTCACTGGGTAAAGCGGGTCTGGTCATGGATATTTGTGATCAGAGATAATAACACTCTTCAGTTTTAAAAATGACAAGAGTGAAGAATGAAGACCGGAAACATAACCAGTGGGAAGCCATGAGACTCAAAGGATGAGGTCTGATTGAGGAGGAGGAAGGCCAATTTTTGTTTCCTCTTGAGTGAAAAAAATTCTGTGAAAACTTATGTTGTTCTTCTCCCAGTGAGGATCATTCATGCCCTCAAGAAACCACACGTGCCTTTCCTACTGTAGCCATCTGGAAAACACTGAAAGTATTTTAAAGTTACCATTTGTGTCTGCATAGATAGATGCTTGTATTAGTCTGGCTTCTCTAACAAAAATATCAAAGGCTGGAAAGCCTATAACAATAGAAATTTATTTTTGACAGTTTTGAAGGTTAGATGTCCAAGATCAAGGTTCCCATCTATTAGGTGTCACCATTTTTGATCCAAAGTTACTTTCTTGTTCACAGATAATGCATTCCTCCCATAGTAGAAGGGAGCAAGACAGCTCTCTGGGATCTCTTTTACCGGGTATTAATCCCATTTATGATGACTCCACACTCATGAGCTCCCAAAGGCCCTACATCCTAGCACCATCACTTAGGGAGTTAGAATCTCAACTTATGAATATTTGGGGCAAGTACATAAGCATTCAATCTATAATTATATTATGGAGTGTCTTGGAAGTTGCTTTTTTCTCAGGAATAGCAGATGGAAAATATACAGTTAGTAGTTTTTCTTTCACTTTAAGTTGTTTTTTTGAAGATAAAATTAAAACATAAAATTGCTATCCTTAAAATCAATTTTAATAACTTCATATTTAAGACTCTTTGTAAATTTCCCTTCTGCATAGATTTTCTTTTGTTGAGCCTGTTTTTATGATTCTTTGAGGTTTATGATATGAATGTTTGAATGACCAATCTTGTCATTTACTTGGTATTCTGGTGATCTCTTTCATGGCATGGCTTCACCGATGTGGAAAGTACTGAAGAGAGGCTGGAATAAAGTAGCTTGAAAGAGCACAAAGTTTTATTTAAATACAAGATGGGGCGTTCTTCCAAGTATGATAATCAGCTTTTTTGACCAGTAAAGACAGTGAAAAGTGGCTAAATTTAAAAATACTTTCTGCTACAGTTTGGATCTGGAATGTTTCTGAAAGGCTTTTGTGTTTAAGGCTTGTTCACTGGCCTTTGACACTATCAGGAAGCAGTGGAAACTTTAGAAGGTGGAGCCTAGTAAGAGGAATGTAAGTCATGGGGGGTATGGCCTTGAGGGGAATCATGGGTCTTGTCCCTTCTTCATCTGGTCTGTTTTTGCTTCCTGCTTACAATGAGATGAACAGAATTTCTCTGCTGTGCATACCTGCCACAGTGTACTGTGCAAACACAGATTTTAAGTAATAGATCCAGGGACCATGGACTGAACCCTTTGGAATCATGAGCAACATACACTTGTTCTCCTTTTAAGTTGATTATCACAGATATTTTGTCACAGTAATGAAAACAGGAAGCTTACTAGTGTATTCCTAGAAGTCTGGAAACCCCAAATTTTGAGGTGTGTAAGAACATTTGCAAAGACTTCCAACCCCAGCATGCACCTGGGCAGCAATACTGGAGAGCATGATAGGCTGTGACCTGCCAGTGAGAACATTAGCACTGATGGTGTTCTGCAGGCACAAATTCTGACAGAATCTCAGCTCTTTAGTAACAACAAATGGAGAGAGTCTAAAGTTCACAGAAGAAAATTCTGATCCATGTGGAGAATGAATCAAACAAGCGTGACATAAACTGTAGTGTAATATCCAGGCCTAATTCACAACATTCAGAGCTCTTTTCATCTTGAGTGGTGAGATTGTCCTTGCAACTGTGACTTTATACTATTAGTAATATTGCTATGTCCATGCAAATATACTGTGCTTATTTAAAAAATAGTTTTCTGGAGATATGACTCACATAACATATAATTCATCCAACGAAAATACACAATTTAATATTTTTTAGTGTAGTCACAGAGTTCTACATCTGTCAGTGCAGTGAATTCTAGAACATTTTCATTAGCCCCAGGTAAGATGGTGTTTCATATTCATGAACCATCATCTCTCAAATTCCTCATCCTAGGTAATCGTAACTTATTTCCTTTCACTATAGATTTCTACATTCTGGACATTTCATATGAGTGGAATCATACGGTACTTATTTTTTTTGCGTTTGGCTTATTTTACTTTGCCTAAAGTTTTCAGGATCCATCCATGTGTCTGTCAGAGTTTCCCTTCCTTTTCAAGACTGAATAATATTTTGTCATATGTACATAGTGTTCCAGGGTTCATCATACATTCAAAAATATTAAAAATAAAATAATAAAATGTTTGCTCAGAATTAATTTGTCATATTTGAAGTAAGATTAAGTGCTATGGGAAATTATTCAATGTACAATGTATCCTAAAAGTCACCATATGTAAGAAAAATGTAAACTTTGAGGACAATCTGGATAAACCACATTTAGTTCATGCATTGTCTGTGGGTGAGCATTTGTGCAGTTCCCATCTTTTGGCTGTGGTAGCGTTGCTGTGAACATGTGCCTACTAGAACTGGTCTGAGTCTGTCCCTGCTTTCGATTCTCGTGGGTGTGTCCTTGGGTATGGAATTGCAGGGCTGTATAATAACTCTGTGTTCAGCCCTTTGGGGAATTGCCATGCTACTTTTAATGCCATATAATTTTCTATGATTTTAATTATAAAATATAACTGGAGCAATCCTTTAGATCTCTTGGTCTCTTTCACTTTTCAAATCAGGCAATGTTCCCTCATTGCTATGAAGGCTTTCTTATCTTTCACCAAGAAAAAGGAGAGACAAGGCAGAAATTGCCTTTATGTCGAATAAGAAGCAAAACAGGAATGGAAGTTTTCTACAAAATTACATTAAAAGCTGCTAGTTCATTTTCTAGGAAGACTGAAAATCCTTCAAACCCAGGAATGTTTATGACTTTCCAAAGCTTTGTTTGTCCTTTAGGACCCTAATATACCAAAAATATATCTTTTTTTTTAGAAATGAAAACCCTAGGAATCCTTCATGTAAATCTTGAAATGAAGCTGGTTTTTCCCTGTCTTGGCCCTTGAATCATTTATTTAAGCCGGCAATAATAAAAAAAAAGGTGTCAGCAATTCAGTCCTAAGCTCTAGAAGATTTCTGTGAGCATTGACCTTTAAGCGTTTTCATCTTGACAGGTGAGCAGTTCTTATGGTTTTCTGTGAGATATGGTGCGGCCAAGGGGTCAGGCATGCTAATGATAAAATTACCATTTACCTTTTACCTGGCAGGCCCAGAGCCTGACATTATAAATGTAGGTAACCTTTCACCTGCAGCTCTCTTCTGCTCTGTGGGAGATTATGTCAGACGGAATACGCTCATGGTGGCAGAAGACTTATGGGGTAAGGAGAACTGAATGCAGTGCGTTTTCCCCCTTTGGGTTTCTTCTGGGGGATACCTTTTCTCTCTCAGTCAATCTAGATAAAATATTATCTGTTCTTGGTGGAGCAAGGAGGTGGGAGTGAGGCCCTGAGAGGAGGCGGAGGCTGCCTTTGTCATCTTGGATTCTTGACATTTTTGAAGCATGACCATTGATCCTCTTCTTTCTCTAAAGCTGCAGGTATTAATGAGCTTTTATTGGTGGCCTCCTTTCATCTGTGATGAGGCCTTTCCCTGCTGATTCCCATAGAAAGGCATTCCAGTACTACTGGGTATAGAACAGGCAAAGTAATTAAGGGACCCTGTGGTGATTTATAGGACACATGAGTCAAGTTGGTGCAGAAGAAAAATAAAACAGAGAGGCACTGGTCAAAGGAGGGGTCTGAAGAGGCAGATGGCAGTTAGGTCAAGTCATACAAAATTCATGATAGACGATGTTAATGCTAACTTCCCAGCCTAGCAGCCTGATACTGTATAAGCTGTATTTTGATATGTTTTATGGGTTAATCTTTAAACTGTCAAGGGAAAATGTAATTGTAAATAACGCTTGGCTAAATATCCGGAGAGTAGAGAAGGCTTTTGTTATTAGATGGTAAGGTTTCTTATTGAATGTTTACTTTCTGGTGGTGTTGAGAGTGGAGAAAACAGAGAGAAATAGCAAGAGTGAGGGAGAAAGGAGAGAGAAAGACAAGAGGGAGGAGATGGAGAAAAAGAGGGAGAGGGGGATGGGAGAAAGACAAAAGGGAATAAGAAAAGGACTGGAGGAAAGCAGAGAGAGAGAGAGAGAGAGAGAGAGAGAGAGAGAGAGAGAGAGAGAGAGAGGAAAGCATGAAGGCAGGGAGGTGGAAAGGAAGGAAAGTCCTGTTTCCTGTCCTTAGTCAAACTTGATTTGAAATCTACCCAGAGCAGGACACCACTGCCTGATAAGAGAAAGTGGGAGCTGGTGGCGGATGCCCTAGGGTTCTCACCCAGCCTCCACTGTGGGAGAAATCAGTGGATAAGAAGGTACCAGGGGCCCTTGACCCTTGCAAGGGGTCAGTTCTGCAAGGGTGTGTTTCTTAGATCGTCCCTGTTAAGTGGTACACAGAACTTTTATGATGTTTACCGGCTGCTTATACGAACACTTTGTAAATAATGATGATTAAAAACTTAAGAAGTGCTGCCTGGGTGCTTATTATGTTCATTTAGCTGGGGCATTTGGTGCCTTGTAGCTGCCACATGGTGTTGTCACTTTCAGCCACAAGTCTCCTTATGGATGTCTTCCAGGGAGGAGATGTACATTTCTTTGACCAATTGCCACATATTCAAATGAATGCGGGTGCTAATGAAATTATTCTCATGTAATTAGATATATTAAATAATGTCCCAGGTTGGATCCATGACATGGTTGGACTGCTAATTTTTGTGCTTTCCAGGCACGGAAAGAATTCGCTCTGCAGGTTTGTGCCACAAGTAGCCCTGGAAACCGGCTGATTTGGGAATCATGGCTGTGCTATAACCAGAACTCGCCTTGGCATCCCTTGAAGAAAATTGAGCCTTCCTGTCCTCCCTCTGTAAGTTGGCGACCCAGGGTAGGGTGACAGAAGAGACTTTTTTTTTTTGGAACTCTTGAGCCCAAATCTGTTGTGCTAATAACATTCCTCATTTAGCCCGAGTGAACCAGAAGTCATTTCTGGCCTTGTCAGATCGTGTTCCACTGTGAATCAGCCCCAACTCAGAAGACCAAAATGACAACGAGAGTCCCACCCGTAACAGACAGAGGGGTCAGCCATGTATCCAGTCAATGTTTTCTCATCCTGCCTGGGTGGGACAGTGGTTCTATGTCAGGTATGACTCAGGGTTGGAAGTGTGTGTCTCACTCTTTGGCACTAGGGAAACATGTGTAGGAACAAGGGAAGAAGGAACTCAGAACCCTTCAACTTGACTTTAAATTATTTCATTGCTTTATTCAGATGAAATAAAATGAATAAAACAATTTCTAGGGAGCTCTAATGTTCCCAAGAGTTGACCCTTGATGCTGGCTCCCTGTAATGATGCAGAAGGAGGGAAGAGTCCACAGAAACTCCTTCCTTGTCTCTCCATATCGGTCTTGTTGGAATTTCTGTTCCTTCTCCTGGAGTTTGTGCGTTGGACCCAGCTAAGTCGTTCCTCAGGAAGAGGCATGAGAGCCAACTCATGGATTCAGAGAAGAAAGAGCTTCCCCTCAGTCCCAGTGGATGGTATCTCTTGGAACAGGGTGGATTTCTATGTACTTGATGAAGGTGCTGCCAATGCAGAGGGTCCCTTGTGGTGTGTCTGTGGGGGGGGGAGGGGGGAGGAAAAGGGAGAGAGAAAGAGGGAGGGAGAGAGAATTTTCCTGTCTATTAAGCTCGTGGTGTAGCTCAGTGATAGAGCCCTTGCCTAGCAGGTATGAGGTCCTGAGTTCTATTCCCAGCACTCAGAAAGAAAAGAAGGAGAAAGAGAAGAAAGGAGAGAAAGAGGATGAGGATGAGGAAGAAGAGGAGGGTGAGGAGGAAGAAGAAAAAATAATCCCTATTACCAGTATTTAAATAGAGCTCTCGTAGGGTTATTCCTTCCAATGTTTGCCTTGAATCATTCGAGAAAAAGGTGCAGTTACTCCTCCAGGCCACCAGAGAGGCTATTTGTTGAGTTAGGAGTTTTCGTATTGGAAGAATCAACATACCAGAATAAAATTCCTAATTCTTATCAATCAGCCGAGGCTGACCCTTCCATAACAAAGGGTAATGCATTTTGCAGATTGCGTGTGAAACTAAATAGGCAGCCCTCTTTAGGGATGTAGATATCTATGCTTCAGAAAATGTTTATTGATTCCTTAGGTTCAGACCACCATTAATCATGCAAAAAGGCAGAGACACGCAGCTCAGAATCCTGGTGGCAGGAGACAGGGGAGTGGGTTTTCTTTTTACAGTGAGACTTACATCAACACATTTCTGAAAATTAGTCAATAATCAAATAACTCAAGTGACAGATTGATCATTCTGCCAGAGACCAAAGTCTGTAAGATGTCACAGAATTAAAACAGCAGCAACGCGCAGAGCACTTTTTTTTTTGACATTGCTCAAGCTTCTGATCCCATCACGCTTAATTTCTCCTTTCCTATCAGTCTCTGGAAATAGGAAGATAAAAAGTAAGATGAAATTTAGCCATTATGTTAAAAATATAAAGTTGAAGAGTTCTTACCCCTCTTTTGTATATAATTTCATAGCAGAAAATATGACCATACATTCCTTATCAGTTGAAAACAGATGGATGTGCCAGGTCTGTAACTCCAGCACTCTGGAAGCCTGAGGCACTAAGTTTGGAAGTTTGAGTCCAGCCTGGGTAAGATAGCAAGACTGTGTCTCAAAAACAACAACAACAAAAACATTGTGATGTTACCAGTGTGAAGGCCCTGAGCTTAATCTCCAGCATCAAAATAAAGGAGAGAGAGAGAGACAGAGAGACAGAAAAGGGATGGGTGTATACTTCTATAACATTCCTTGAATTGCAGTTTGATGTTCTTTTGGCTGTTTTTATTTCATTTAAATGAAAAACATTTTAATGAAATTTTAGTTTGGTGATTTTTCTTTTGTAAAAATGGGCTTTTACTTCCTTGTCAGTACAATTTACTTTGGTGTTTCCCAGTTCTTTGCACGCTGACAGCTTCTGTGGATTCTCGCAAACTTTTACAAAGAGCCTGGGGATAGACGGGTCACGGTTCAAATTCCTATGTCTGCCTTTTCTTGGTTGCATGACCTGAGCAGGTGTCTTGGTTTCTAGTAATCTCCATTTAAGTGAAAAAGAATGAAAACAGAACCTGCTGAGATGATGGGGAGGAGAAAAGAAGGCACATGTTGGGCATGTAGTTGGCATTCATAAAGCCACTTATAGTCATATTCGTTATGATTATTATCACCATGCTCCAATATGAAATTCAAATTCTTTCACCTAGAAATCCCTAAAATAAATGATATTTAAAATGAAAATTGTAAGATGCTGGAAAATTCCAAATTATCTTTCATCATCAAGGAAAAATTATATTTTGGACAGTATACCTTGAGAAGCTTGAGTGATATGCATATCCTTGTGTATCCTAATTCTTACAAGTTGTTTATCATTTGTTATATATTTGTTATTTGTTATACTTATATTAGAATATTCAAACATCTAACTATGGCAGATAGTTTTAAACTTCTTTATTATTTTTTCATTAGGCAAACCAACAGATTATGTAGTGAGAGAAATTCTGATTCAATTCTGAGTAGTGAGTGCAACTATAAATAAATAGTAAATAATGTTAATAAATATTAATAAGTATAATGCATGATAGAAACTAATTGCCTGATGCTTAAATATTCTTTGCTATGTATCTTGATGCACACATGCATATATATGTATATTTATATATTTTTTTGATGATATTGGTGATTAAACCCAAGGCCTTTTTTTCTGAGCTACAATTCCAGGCTTCTCTTGTTAGTATTAGCATTTGATTATTTTGAGACAGGGACTTGCTAAGTTGGTAAGCCATCTTCTGGCTTCCTCCAAGAGGACAAGGTGGGCACTGCCATGCCTGGTCAAAATGCTACATCATTCACCTGAAAGAATTAGTTGCTTGTTAATTAGCTGTTGGAGATTGGGTGCATAGTGTCTGTGCTGGGAAAGTTAGGGTAAGTTATTAGCTTACATCTCCGTGGCTTAACAACACAACAGTTTACCTCTTGAGTGTGCTACTGTGTATTAAAAGTTACAAATGTGGTTCAAATGATAGAAAAGGCATTTCGTGTGGGTACAGTACAGGGTAGATTTTTAAATCAGATAACACAAGTTCAGTCTAGAAACCAAATGAGTGCTCTGAGGAAGCAGGGCAGGATGAAAGCACACAGGTGAAAGGGAAAAGCGTGCTTTGGTATTTTTGGTGAAGTGTCACTCCCCATTCTTCAGAGGTAAGCAGGGATAACAAAACCTATTGGCAGGAAACTGGTGAAATCAGGGTCGTCACAATTTTGGAAGCCCATTGGGATATCTGTGCCATGGACAGATGGGTCACTCTAGGTCTACAGGATATTGTTTAAGGGTCAAAAATTATCTAGTTTTTGGTTCTTGACAGCATGTGTATGAAATCACTTACCTCTGACATCCTAGTCTTTAAGGCTTCCAAGGGAAATTTTGCTTTTTCTGAACTGTTTGTCAAGTCATTTCATTACATATCATACTATGATTTGGAAAGGACAGGATTGACTACATAATTTGTGATGCATGATGCAAAATGAAAAGTATAAATAATTTCAAGATGGTGACAGTAGAGCATTAATTAAAGACTGGGGTCCTCATGAGAACGAGACTTACACAGGCCGCAAACCCACGAAGTTGGCCTTGAGAAAGGGGCCCTGTTCCTCATGGTCATTCCAGAACCCAGACCGTTTTGGTCCTTTATTTGGACACACACACACACACACACACACACACACACACACACACAGCAATGATTGCCACGGCAGGACTGGTGCACACTATTCATTGCTTTTGCTGACACGCTAAGCAAATCACATAGTTACATCTAACTCCAGAACAGTAAGGGAAGCTCTTTCTCATGTTGTGCTTGGAAGATAAACTGGAAGTAATTGGTGATAAATGCTGCTGATGACTACTGACTTCCTTTCTTAATTTTGTGATGGAAACAAACCTAGACAAGTGGAAAGGCTCCGTAGGTGGGAGCTATACCAGTCCCAACCCTCTGTGGCAAAGGTCCAAGGACAGTCCTGTGCATCTGTGACATAGTAGACACGGTTGGAGTCCTGCCTACGTCCTTTACTCACATTATCTGAGGGACAGAAGACTTTCTTTTGGACCGGCATTGAGCAAGCTAAGAGTGCCAGGAAGTGAGCCCCCAGGAACAGCCTTGGCTCTGAGTTGTGACCTACACCAGTCGCTCTCAACATTTAACATGAATTAACTCAAGGCTATTAACACAGCCCCCAAAATCTTAAGTCAATACATCTGAAGTAGTATGAGAAATTGTCTTTGGATCAACTTGCTGAGTGTACTAGTTTGGGATCTCCAGAGATATAGGAAAAACAGGGGTCTATGTATCTATTATCTATCTCTCTGTCTGTCTGTCTAATCTATCATCTGTTGAGAGTCTTTCTATAAGGAATTGGCTCATGTGAAAGGTCCCAAGAATTGCAGCAGTGGTGGGGATGTTGGGGAGCCAAAGATGCAGCTCCAATTTTAGTCTGAAGGCATGAGAACCAAGATGTCAGGTGTAAAATGTTCCAGTGCGAGGGTGAGCCTGAAGGAAGGGAGATGGATGTTTCAAGTAACAGATCATCAGGTAGATGGAAAGATTCTTTCTTACTTAAGCTTATATTCTCCTCAGTGTCTCCGTAGCTTGGAGGCAGACCACCACACTGGCATGGGGGAGTGTGAAATCTTCTTTAATGCTTTACCCAGTGTACTGACTCACAGGCCAACCTCATTCATAAATGTTTTCACGGACACATCCAGAAGATAATAGCTGGCCACCGCTTTGTGCCAGTACTGCTGGTCCGGTAGAACCACTGGTTCTCAACTGTGTTCAGAGTCTCCCTTTTTGACTCCCTCACTGGTACCTTGCTGCACTGGGCACCTTGTGTTTACTTCCTTTCTTTCTTGCTCTCACTTATCCCTTCCTCTGACTCCTTACTCTTTCCTCCGGTTGTTAATATTTCCTGGGATCACTTTTCAAATAAAGAACTTGCTAATAGAGTCAACTTGTAGGACAAACCAACCTAAAACATTTACCACAGTACAATTGTGTCTGAGAATAGACCCTGAGCCTTATGCTAGAAAATGTGTATGCATGGAAGATACACATTGCTAGTCTTTATGAACATAAAAATTATCAATCCTGTATTTTCTGTCCTAACACTTTTATTTTTAGATGAAATGGGTTACTCCCATAACCATTAAAATTCTGATGAGAATCATTGTGTAAGGCAGTTCTGGTCTTTGGTTGCCTCTGTGCTGACTTCTGCTGCCTGCTCCTCTTTCCAGTTTCGCTTCCTCTTCTAGGGCACTCACACTGCTCCTGGCTTCCTTTTTTTTTTTTTTGCACAGGAAAGTCATGGCAAGATGTGACCTCACAGGAAAACATTATTGACGAATGTGTCGTTTCCTCTCTGCTATGGTTTCTATCTGGAGTGTCCCCTAGAGGCCTCATGTATTTGGATGTACTGGAATAACTGTGGAATCATGTGCTGTTGGGAAGTGGGGCTTGGCCAGAAGGAGCAGGTGCTTGGAGCTTGACCTGGAAAGACTGTGTCAACTTGTTGAGATTGTCTTTTTTTTTTTTTTCAGAGCAGAACTTTTGGGTTTGCGTTATTGACTTGTGAGCTGAGAGGTGAGGGAGGGGCACCCACCCTAGATGTAGGGGCAAACTGCTTGAACTAAATAAAGGAAGGAAGAAGAAACATTATTGAAGCTTTCTCCTTGGAACGTTCTGGCCTTGCCTGAGTCTCCAGACATCTGCTTGGCTCTTCCTTCACTTAATTTCCATCTGCAATAGGGTGAGCAGCTCTCCAGCCTGTGCCCTGTGCTCTCACCATTGCTGGCTGCCACTAAAGGGACTGTGTGAGATCTTTTGAGAGTGACAGCTAAATAAATCTGTTCTTCCCTTAAATTGTGGATGTTCCACAATTTAATTTAGGTATTTTATCCAAGCAACAAATAAATAAGACACTCTCTCAGTTAAAATAAAAGTGTTTATTGAAGGGTTGGTGGTTGAATGGCACAGAGGTTAAAGCTCTTGCCCAGCAAGTGCAAGGCCCAGGTTTGATTCCCCAGCCCCATATAAAGCCAGGCCTGCCAGTGTGGTGGTGCATGCTTGTAATCCCAGTCCTAGGAATGGGGAGGCAGAAGGATTGTCAAGTCCAAGTCTAGCCTGGGCTACATGGTGAACTGAGGGCCAGCCGGGGCTACAGAGTGAGTGAGAGACACTGTCTCAAAAAATGTTTATTGAAAATCTTCTTTGTGCCAGGTGTGACACCTAGGCAAAGGGAATCAAAGGAAAAATAGCATGTACCTCATGTCTCACAGCGAAGACAAGTTTAGTTCCCACACCTGTTTGCACATTGCAATCACCTGGATAGCTTAAAAGGTATACTCAACCTACATGTCCATCATCAGATGAGAAGATAAGGAAAAAATGTATATATACGCATAATGGAGTGCTATTCAGCCTTTAGAAAGAAAGAAATCCTGTCTTTTGAGATAACATGGATGAACCTGAAGGACATTATCCAAAACGAAATAAGTCTTACACAGAAAGACAAACACTGCATGTTCTCACTTATATGAAGAATCCTGAGAAGTTGAATTCATAGAACTAGAGGGTAGAGTGGTGGTTACAGTGTCAGGTTGTTGTGGTTGAGCGAGAGATGTTACTAAGAAAACAAACATTTCAGCCAGACAAGAGGACTTAGCTCCAGAGATCTGTCACACAACATAGTGACTATAGTTAACAATACATATATTGTACACCAGAACTGCTGTGAGTAGATTTGAAGTATTAGCACCACAAAACCCAACAAATACATAGCATGCTAGCACACCTTTAAAATCCCAGACCGAGACTGGAGGGTCAAAAACTCAAGCCCAACCTGGGTTGCTTAGTGAGTTAGTGCAAGCCAATCTCTCTCTCACACACACCATACACACATGCACACACACGCAGGATCCGAGATGTAGTTCCATTTGAAGGCTCTGGGTTTAGTATCACACACACACACACAAAAAGCCAACAAAGCTGTGTGAGGTAATGCATACGTTAAATAGCTTGATTTGGCTATCTTGCCTAATGTATGTGTATATGTGTGCATGTACTTACCAAAGTATAATATATGAAATATGTGTATTTTAAAATATCATGTTGTATACCGGAGATGTGCACAATTATTTGTCAATTAAAAGAAAATATTTCCTCTCCTACTCTTCCTCCTCCTCTTTCTCCTTCTGCTTCTTTTCCCTTTTCTTCTTCTCAGTGCTAGAAAAGAAATCCCAGGCCTACTCTCTCCTCCTTTTCTTAAGACAAGGTCCCACTAAGTCACCAAGTTGCCTTGCCCAGCTTGTCTTGAACTTGCAATTCTTCTGCTTCGGCCTCCCAAATTATTGAGATTATAGGCATGTGTCACCATACCCTGCTAGAAATTTTTCTTTAATGACGGAGATTCAGGTATGAGGGCAGGCCAGTGGGGTAGATAATTTAGGGCTCAAAGAACCTAGTGCCACTAAAGCTGTGGGTTAGAGTTGTATTTGCATATGCCTTCTGGCCAGTTTGTATTTTCAATCTCCCAGCATTATCCTTGATAGCAGAGACATTTGGCCAAGAGGAACTAAGACGGGACAGCAGGAGGACGTGCTATTTATGAGTTTGTCAATCAGCTCATTTTTAGATCAAAAACCTCTTTTTGCGGTTTCAGAATTTCCGACCAGAAGTGTCCAAATGGACAAGGGGTGAGCCAAGCTCCAACAGGCACAGGAAAATATCTGAAAGAAGAGGGAACTCTTCAGGACTCCACACGGTAGCCTTTAAGTATCAAGCTACTTAAAATATCCTTCCGCTTATTGTAATTTGATGTATAAAACTCTGGCAGGTATTAACAATTCCAGTCCCACTGCTGAGGGATTCCCACGGAGTGCCTGTTCATATGATTCATTCTGAGCCTCTCTTCCCTTATGGATGCTTGGGATCGTAGGGAAAATGCACAATATGCCAGACCTGAAACGCTTGTCATCAGAGCTCAGCGAATCCTTTCCCAGCGGTGCGCATCTAATGTTCCCCGTGCTCCGGCAGCACCCCTCCCGTCCCATTTCTTGTCCCTCATGCACCTCTATCCTCTTTTTCCGGTACTCCTAACTTCATCTCAAAAATGCAGGTGTTTGATTATTGAGATTTCTATGATAGCAAAGAAGGTGGAGGATTCGCACAAGCAGCAGAATCGCTATCCCCAAGTCTCCTAATACCAAGAACAGTAGGGTGGTTATGGCCTCTCCGTACTGGGACAGAAGGCAAGAAAGAGGGAGGAGGAAGGCTGGCTGAGGACCTGGGCTCTGGTTTCTGTGGATGTTGATGGTGTGTCTGGGCAGCTGGCTTGGTGGCTGTATCGCCTTTGCTCGAGGAAGGCCTTTGTTCCCGTCCTGCACCTCCACACGCCTCAGGGCCTTCCCTGGCTACAGAAAGTGTCCACATTTCTACTCTCAAACAGAGGGACGGGGCGCCAAGGGTGGAAGCTGAGTTAGGAAACCTGCTTTGGGTCTGGTAGGACTGCATTTTTCACATGGTTGGATCAAAGGGGTGTGGAATCCTCTTCCCTAATTCTGTGCTTTTCTTCTAGCTCTTTCAACTGGTTGACAATGTGACCTTTACCTTTCTGGGGATTTTCCCCTGCTTTTCCTAGTTTCTCCTTTGACTATAAATAAGTGGATAAATACATTTAGATCTATCTCCGTGTTAAATGATGAAAGGGAAATGTGTTGGTGTGAATACAACAGACCACTGTTAATACCTTTTTTCATTCCTTTTATGCTATAAAACTATAGGTGTAAAACTATAGGTGTAAAACTAAAGGTGTAGGTGTTAATCATGTTGAAATTATTAACTTTTGTAGATTGCTTTTTTGATAAGCATTTTCCTGTTTCTAATCTTCATAATGGTGGTTTTTTAATGGTTTTGTAACGTCAAGACATGTTTCTGAGTTTCTTCAATTCTTCCACCAATATACTAGAATTGAGATACAAGGAAATGAGCTGAGAAATTCCCTCAGGATTATCTCTTGTTATTAGCCTTTTGGCATTGTCGGTGGTTTCTTTTTTAGGATAAAATCGAGGCCTGTATCTTAGAAAACAAGAACAAACTCCCAAATAAAACATCAGTAGACTCTCTTTTAAATTTTTTTCTGCTAATATTTTTAAGTAGAACATGCGATTCTTAACAAGTCTTAGATTAATATATCCTAGGAGTGGTTCTGGACTTTGTTCCCGAGATTTGGGGCTAAATTATCATCCTCTAGATGTCATATCTCCCCAAAGTCTGCAAGAAATCCCACTGGACACAGAAACTGTAATGTCAGATCTATTCAGAGTTTCCTAATACGAGGACTCCAGTTGTCCCATAGCAGCGGGAAGAGAACTTGCCAAGACTTCCACCTGCAATGGGGCACACAGAAGTAGTTGTGTAGCTTTTCCTACTTTCAGAATACCTGGGGAAGCAGAGTCACCTGCTTCTGATGAAAGAGTCAGCAGATGATGGAAGTGTCAGCCTGAGAGCCTCTCCTTGTTGGACCCCATTCGCTTGCCACCTCCACCTCAACCCTGGGAATGCTTGACCACAGGGCCGCATCTTTTCCTTGGTGTAATCGCATTGAATTATGTAGAAATACTTATATGAGGGAAAGGTAACAAAATCTTTAATTATTAAAAAAAAACCCCGAAAGACAATTTTAGAAAGGCATTTTTTTTAAAAAAAGGGCGTTTTTTGGATCATTCGTTGTTTCCAAGTGAATTCATCATCACTCTGTGCCACTTATCACCTCACCTTCTCCCACTCAACTCCAGTAGTACAGCTGCTACTCTTCTGTATGTCTATCCAAACCCGACAACTGGGAGCCATCTTAGCTTTGACTTTGAGTTCACACGCCCAACACTTACACAGATCTACACATCCTGCCGTATCTTTCACACTGAGTGACTTCTCCATTTCCTACCATGCTATCTTCCTTCGTGTTGTCATCTGTGCTGTCTAGATTCTGGGTCACCACCATAGCTGGCTAATCCTTGTACTTCTTGCTCTTCGCACCCCACGATGCCCTGTTTCACAACCACTTGTTTTGTTCTGATCACTTGCCTCGGAGTCAACTTTCTCAATTGTCTCTTTGACCATGTCGGTCATCTGCTCATAAACCACGATGCTTCTCAGAAGAATCCAGGGTTCTTAGCTTAGCTGATAAACATAACCTACTGCTGTTTCCCTCCCCATTCCGATCCTCAGTCCTAATATACTGAAGTAAAATACCAACTGGTGAGGTTTAGGAAGATGTACAGGGCGGTCCAAAAGTTGGTTAATTTTTCATATGTTTGACATCTTACTCTGCACATTGAATTTAGTGCTTGAAGTTTTCATATTAGTTTTACTGTAAGTATGATGACAAACTAATCCTGAGCAAAAATTGACATTATAGTATATTACATTTTATATATTTTATATTTTTTATGTAGAGTCACCTTTGGGATACCCTGTCTTTTCAGAAAGCTCTCTGAGCAATTCTGGTACCTAAGATCCAGTGGCAATGATTTAGAAATGACTGTTCCAGAAAGTCACTAGGATGCCACTTGTGTCTCTACTTTTCTGTAATTGTCCCAGGAGAGGATACATCATAATATATTTCTTCTGTGATTGGGCTCCTTTGGGCTGGTCCACGATGGAATCCTGATGGGGCAACTTTTGCCTAAAATATCTTGTTCATAGTTACATTGTAAGATACTAATGTTGTTCATCCCTTAAGAGAAGACTGTATATGGTAAGCCTTTTGGTGTCTTTTAGTCATATCATTCCCTTCATTCTGTAGTAGTTTGCCTCCTTATTTAAGGGAAATATTTTTAAGAGGATGAAGAAAAATGGTACTAATATGATGAGATATAAGGGAGATATAAGAACAAAGGAAGACTTTCAAACAAGACAGCATGGCAGAATAGCAAAAATTGGAAGTAGGATGTCTTAGTTACTTATTTGTTGCTGTGACAAAATACTTAATATCCACAACTTAAGGTAGGACAGGTTTATTTTATCTCACTGTTTCAGAAAGTCTTACTCAGTCCATTCAGGGGTGGCTGGTGGAGTCAGAGGAACACTGATCATAGCATCACTGACGGGAAGTCAAGTGAGGGAGGAAGGGCGGAGCTAGGTTATATCCTCCAGGTCCTGTCTCAGTGATTCACCCCCCTTCTGGGCCAAGCCTCTCTCTTCAGTTCCTTTTTCAGGAAACTCCAGTGATCTGCCCCTTCCACGTAACATACTCAATAATCTACTACATACCTATAATCCAGCACACCCACAAAATCCACCACATACCCATAATCTACAGCATCCACATATATGGTGCTTTTGGGAGACATTCTAGATTAAGACTATAATGTAGAGATACCCAAACTTTGGGAATTGCTTATCATACACACACACACACACACACACACACACACACACACACACACACACACTTTTTTATACTTTTTCATATTACATAATATGGCCATCAGACATTTGGAATTTTATGAGTTTCTCAAAATTTTTTTGAAATAAGATTTTAATATGCTACCCAAGCTGGTCTCAAATTCCTGTGCTTGAGTGATTGTCCTGTTTCAGCCTTCTGAGTATCAAGGATCGCAGGTGTGCATCATTACACCCAGTTTCCAAACAAATTTTTAAAATAATGTTGCACATTGAAATGGAATGAAAAGTAACTAGATAATGTCTACATAAGGCTTCTAGAAGACAAAAATGGTCTATCAGTTGACTTGCTCAGTTTTGAAATCATGAACTTTTAATCATGTGGAGAATTCTATTAAGGGAAATGACAGGATATAAAATTGCTTTTGTAACAAAGTCTCAGTTGTCTGGAATATGCATACATAAGGACACTTTATTCATATTTGTTTTCTGAAGTGCTGAGATTACTGATGCAATTTCTTTTAATCATCCCCTCAATTTTTCCCCCCAAATTTCTCAATTCACAGGTACTACTTTTGGAATCAGGAAGATATAAGCTTACTTTTGATGATTGTTGTTGCTAGAACAGAAAGAAACGTGGAATTAATAGGAAAGGAAGCAAAACAGTGGTGGTGGATTTTGGGGATATGGTGGATGACAGGTATGCGGATATTAGGTGTGTGGTGGGTTATAGGTGTGTGGTGGATTACTGGGCATGTGACCTGGAGGTGGAGGAACAGTGGCGCTTAACACAGGAAGGAAGAATCAATGAGAGATGAGAGGGGAGAAAGAAGAATATTTTTAAAAAGGAGGACGTGCAGGCACTCAGCAAAGGATACATTTTGTCTAAAATCTGAAGACACTTGTGTTTCAGACTCTTTCTTCAATTTGGGACTTTTGAATTTTTAAGTATCCTAGTGCTTAACCAGGAGGCACCAGATAAAGATTGCCCTTGAACAATTTGTTAGAATTCTTCACCATGATGTGCAGAGACAGTGACCTCTTTTACTATCAGCATAGAAGCCAGCAATGAGTTCCTGGACATTACTTTTAAGTCATTTGCATATCGATACGTGAGTCACTAGATGGCGAAGCTCCAGTGTTTAAGGAAAATACCTTCTTATCTCCCTTCTGTTTCTCTGTACTGCCTAGAGTCTTCTCAAATCAATCAGGGGGACATGAATCTCCAACCCTGAGGACGAGGCTGTCCCTTGGCCCCCAGGTGAGTCCTGGTGAGGGACTCCAGTCTCTGTCAGATGGGCAGATGGATGAGGCCATGAATATGCAGACAGCAGGATGAAAGCAATGACTACCCAATCTATAATGACTGAATTACAATTTTAAAGTGGAATGAGTTAGATAGTTATTATCAGTGTAATTATTCACAAATGTGCCTAATTATTCATAATTATTCAGAACCATATTACTTCCCTGATTGCCCTAAGTGATCTCGGAGGCCAATTACAATTGGATTCTGGTCACGGGACTCCCACGATTTCTCTTCTTGGCTCCCGTGTATCCAGAGCTGGGTCTCCAGCCTGGCAGCATGGGGAGCCCCCTCCAGCATCGGCCTTTTAAATACACACAACAACCCCAGAACTTTAAACCCAGCTGATTTGAAAGCCCCGTCCTTGTCTCTTTCCCCCTCTCCGGTCCCTAGCCCCTGTTATTTGGGCTCAGGCGGTCCCTTCGAGGGCGCACACCGCCGCCGCCGCTGCTGCTGCTGCTGCTGCTGCTGCTGCTGCTGCTGCTGCTGCTGTTTAATTAGGAGTCTCTTGTTGTCATTCCTGCATTTGATATCTTAATAGCACGGAAGCGCGCTTGTAGGAAAACAGGCCAGCCGGGAAGTGCCCTGGCGCCCGGGAGGACCGGGCCGCGCGGGGCGCTCGCGCCCCTCCTGTTTCTGAGGATCATTTCCAAAACAGTGCGGCCTCTGAGAACATTGTGGCTTTTCCAGCAAGACGTCACTCTGGCCTTAGTGTGAGCGGGCCGTGGGCGTGGGCTGTGGTTTTCTCCCTCGCTCTCCGTGCGGAGCTTCTCAAGAGCACACCGGCTTCGGCGGTAGAGCCCTGGCTCTATTTCTACATTTCTCCCCCTTCTCCCTGGAAAACATTACAGCAATTACCATATCGTGGGGCAGCATTATCAAGTGCAAATTAGCATATAGATTAGTTCTGGGGGGCAGGGAGGAGAGGTGGGTTAAGATCTTTAAAATCACGTATAGTTACGCCACACCGAGCAGCATGTGGAAATCTTCCAGGTCCTGGCCGAGCTAAGCCTGTGCGCGCACCAGTGGGTCTGCTGGGGGTCAGTCAGCTGAGGACTTGCAAGGGAACAAAGCAGCTCTCTTCTGATTGTAGCTAGGACGGACTAGGAACTGAGCAACTGCAGCTTTGTTCCTTGCGTTTTAAGGTTTGCACCAGCTTTGTGTTCCTGGGAAAGAATTCCTCACTCGGTTCTTAAGCATTCCCGCAATTAATCAGAATCACGCATTTGGTCCAAGATAAAGATGGTTAAAGTTTTATTGACTGGAAGAAAAGAATACAGAGAAAAGAAGAGTATAGACTAGAATTGAGTTATGTATTTATTTACTTGTTTGGAAATATGTCAAAAGATAAGATGTGAAAGGAGGTGGATTGATTCGGTATCTTTCAGCAGAATAATATCAAACTAGATTTGTTGAAAAAAAATCCATAGGACCTACATTCTCCTTCTAGTTTATGTAATAACACAGGGAGGAGACTGGGTCACCAGCAACTATTCACTTGGCCATTATTTATTGAGTGCATAGTATGTGCACTCCAAAGTGAATGGAACAAAACGTAAGGTTATGGGCTTTGTCATCGATGTCGCCACGTACTATGTTTTGAAGGACTGATATGGACTGCACCTCCAGTTCTGTGTGAGAATTCAGGGCAAAGGGAGAGCCTTGGGGTCGGGAAAGGCCAAGACAACTTCAGCTGGGTTTGGGAAATATCTTGGCCTTAAGGGATTTGTGGAGGGTGAATAAGCCTGTTTGAGGATGTTCCAAACCAGGAGGATAGGCTACAGATTTCAGAGTTGAAGGGCACTATGGAAGAGGTGGCTTCATAGAGAGACGGGCTTTACAGAAAAGAGGAGTCACGTGAGACTGGGGAAAGGCGAGTATAAAACAGGGACAGTTATGCCTAAGACAAATGTCTTAACTGATGTCAAGTTTACCAATCTTTTATAATATATGTATATAAACACACCATATATATAATAATAACTGTCTTGAAAAATTATTGCCTAATGCATGAGGTCAATTATCTTTCTATATACACATGGTAGGTACATAGCCTTTATTTAATTAATTAGTTAAAATTTATATGGTTTAATTGAAGTAGCTATAAAACTATTTAGGATCAGCTCAGGGCTTGGTATGAAGCAAGCAACTTTCTCTGTAGCATAACATATATTCTTACTAAACTTAAAAAACATGTAATAAGCCATGTTTAATTAAAATAAAGGCACTCCCTCTTAAAAATAACACCTTGCATTCTATATGGGATTGCTTCCTTAGCTACGTAGTTTGGGATTAGGTATTGGTTGACATGTACAAGAAACTACCCCCAGCACAACAGGAAAAAGAAGGGTGCATATGTGGATAGGTGGAATAACAAGACTAGATCAGCCTGGAGTTGCCCAGGAATTCCTTTTCCCCTAGGGACTCAGAAGGCTGTGAACCATGAGACTATGGCTTCAAACCTAATCGGTCAACATGGCTAAGTAGCAGTACTGGTCAACACAGCATCTTCGATCAGTAGATACAATGCTAGGCATTTCATCATACCTTAGGTGGATTAAAAAACCTGATCTGGTTTCATGAATGGTTTATCAATGTAAAACATCTTGCTTGGAGTAGGGACCTGAGAGAGGCATTTGCAAATACATAGTTTAATGACATCCAGGTCCTATCCGTGGAGAGAAACCCTGCCAAGTATGTGCCTTTGGGCCCTCTATAAGTCACTAGGGTATATTCTTTAGTATGTCTGCAATTATGACTCTCCAAAAGCATCAAGGTTTTAATCTTAGAAAAAAGAGGCTGGCATCTAATATGGGCTCAGTAAATATTTGTGGAAGGAATATTTGTTAAGAATTTTCTCTTTGGTTTAGTTCAAACCTTCAAACCTTTTATACTTATATATTCTATAAAATGTGAAACTGAACGCTATGGAAGAAACAAGAACATAGGTCCCGATGTTGTGCTGAGTTAATAAGATTGGTCTAAGTATGTTTTCATAATTTTTTGATATAATTTTGCTTGAAGCTATTTCCACATATAGTAGTCAATAGTACCCAAACTATAAATTATCTAAGAATACATTCTTATAACAGGTACTTGAGAATCAGTGAATCATAGCAATTATGTTTTGACTATTCACATTTTTATTTATTATTTTCATTATTTATTTTATAAATGGCATTATAGTTTTTTAAAATTTTGATCAAGTCTTATTTCCCAATTAGATTTTAAACTGTAACAGGAAAAATTTGTGACAAGTTACATTTAACTGTTTATTTGAGCAAGAAGTTTCTAGAACTGGGCAGTTTTCTGGACTGGAGTTGGTTCAGAATGTCCTGCTCCTCACCTGCTCCTCACAGGTGCCTAGTTGTATTTATAACCAGAAAAAAGGTAGTGACATTCAGATACAGTATGATTGGCTGTAGTCAGCCTTTACCTTATATGGTCCTGGTATGATCAGGCATTTTCCTTATGTGGATATTATCTGACACTTGGAAGCCTGTAATTGGTTGGAGCTTGACTGCTCTGATTGGCAGAGACTCAAGTATTGGTTACATCAATATGCTATTATTTCATTTTCAGTTTGTTTACATTCTAAGCTACAGTTGGAGGCAGCTTTAATCTAACTTTTATCAACCAAGTATGGAGACAGACTTAAGCCAAACTTAGTAATTTAACAAGGGGAAGGAACTTTTTATTCTTGTTTTCTCCACAGCAACCAACTCATGCTTTGATCAAAACATGCATGTGCTGAATTGTGACACAGAGGACAAATGTGATCTGATAGGATGGACACTGAATCAGAAATCAGAACATGTCAATCTGTGCATCAGCATGAGAGTGAATAAGCCATAATTCCCCTGAGCCTCACTCAGATCGTATGCAAGATATAGGCAGTAATTCACATCTTACCAGTAGAACAGGGTCAAGTAAACCATATTTGTAAGCACCAAGAAAATTACTACCGCATACGTAAGTACTGTGACAATGACTTTTTGAATTCAGCATAATATTGCTGTGCATACATTGTCATTTTGAGGGTCACCATTCTATGCAAACAATGGGTCTTTAGAAGTGTTTAGTGGTATAGATGGGAGAAGTTATTGCTTTTCGATTCACGTGTAACTATGGTCAGGGCAGTGTAAATTCAAGATGGCGTGCCTTTCCATCTGATATTGTGTGGTAATCAAGATCGTTAGTCCAGTAACTGGAATAGGAGAAGCAAAAGTTTGCCAGGTGCAGTGGTGCATTCCCATGATCCCAGCACTCTAAGAGGCTGAGGCAGGAGGATCACATGTTAGAGTCCTTCCTGGGCAATGTAGCAAGATCCTGGATTCAATCCCCAGATTTAAAAGAAGCAAGGAATAGGTATTTATGACCCTCTCAGCATCTTTTTCAGTTGTGTAATATTTGATTCCGGGGGACAGAGTAAAAGGAAAGACAAGCAAAACCAGCAAGCCAAATCCTACCCAACCTTGTATAAATCACGATATTCCCTGAAAGTGAGTCTTCCTCCAGAAGCTCTGAGTGAGTGAGTTTTATTGTTGTTGATAACACGAAGGATGTCACGGTGATGGGAAGTGTGTAGTGGAAATGCTCAGCAGGACAGTTTTTCCGGTGTTATCATGGAAGTCTGGCCCACATCTTTTTGTGGTTGAACATGTCTGTTTCCCCCTCATTCCTCAGATTTTAATAGTGGTGTTCCAGGCTCATCATTGGCCACTATTAGCCAGCCTGCAACAGTTCAGGACTTGTCTTTTTTTTAACTGCTCTTTCATTTGTCAATTTTGGGCAGCATTATTAATAAATCATTAGGTTTAGTGTCTGCTCATGAAAAGAGGACAAACTGTCCTTTTGGAATGGACTCAATAATATATATTTATTGAAGTCTTAAAAGTGGTTCAAGTGACGTACAAGTGCATGGTGTGAAATTTGAAGATTCTTGTTCACGCATCCTAATTCTATCAATAGCTGCCATCAATTTAGAAGCGTAATCTTTTAGTCATTAATACATTTCTGTATGTTTCTATATCTCTAAGGTGATATGTAGTGACTCATATTTGGGAGAGAGAACAGGGTGTTCGTTTTTTCTTTTTTTTTAAAGATGGGTCTCACTATGTTGCCCAGGCTGGTCTCACACATGAGTTCATCCTGCTTCAGCCTCCTGGGTAATTTGTGCCACAGTTTCTGGATTCATTTCATTTGATTCTTCTATTATTCCATGTTTTAGAGGCAGCAGGTGTTTCCCACCACTTTATAGAAGTAGGTAACTCGACCAAGATTCAGAGTTAGTAAGCAAAGAAAGTAGGATTTCACATTGGTCTTATTTCCAAGCCCAGTGACTTAAGTTCTAAGGACTTTGATACTTCTTTCCTAGCAGCTGAATTAGGGATGATGTTAACTGAATCACAGAATAACATTTTTTTTTTAACAGACAGAAAAAGATGGGGGATGCAACACAGAATCCACAAGAGGAAAGGAAAAAAACTTTGGGACTGATATACATGGGGTATTAGATTCAATTTTGGATTGGGAAGACAGCATGGGTTTCGTATGGTAATCTCTGATGCTTTGGATGAGCTCAGCATTTATGAGCAACCGGCAGGCGAGGAGACAGTTCCAATCTTTAAGCCCTGAGGGTCAGCGTGTGAATGAGAAACTTCACGAGAAAGTGAAAAAGTATTTAAAAGTTAAAAGAGAAACATGAGCCTGAACCATGCACACAGAAAGCAGAAGGAATTGGAACCGAGACTTTGGAAGAAAGCAGACCTGGGAGGGGCTGGGCCTGTCGGCTGTTCTTTGGTGCTGATGAAGGGAGCTACCCTCACCTATGAAAATTCATGTTTTACCCAGTTGTCTTAGTAACACACATGTAAAGAATTCCCAAGTTGAGATCGAATGAAGGGGACCCTGGCAGACTGACAGTGACTCTCAGTTTACTTGTATAACTTGCCACAACCACAACTTCTTTTATTAGGATGCAAATTTAACAATTTACCTATTTATGCCTTTAAATAAGATAAATTTATAATAAGTTTAAAGATCTATCTAGAGTCCATTAATCAAGGTTTTGTGGGAGAGGTCAGGCTTTTTTCTTTTCCTAATTTTATATAGATTATTGTATTTGAGGTTGAACATATAATTTCATTATAAATTAATTTCTCCACAGTAGATACCTCTGTATTTAACATGGATATTTGAAGTGACTCGAAAAATATGGTATTCTCATGGAATTTTTCATCAAACTTTGAAGAATTTTCATTTTAAGCCTTAGCAATGTTCCTGAAAGCAGTAGTCCAGTGTCTTTCAATTCTGGATGCATTTAAAAATCATTTGGGAAGCTTTCTTTATTAGAGTAGGTGCCTGAGAACATGCCTTCATATGCCTCCCCAATGATTACAATTGCAGCTAGAGCTTAGAGATAAACAGAAATTTTGATTTTGAGAGAGGATTTTGTTAAGTTGCTCAGATGCACAGGTTGGGTTCAAACTTGCAATCTTTTGCCTCCATCTCCTAGAGGGCTGGGATTACAGGTGTGTATCAACATGCCCAGAGATAAATAGACACTCTTAAGCCAAACTGATATGCAGGAATCATTATGAGACTATCACCATGGCCCTTTTGTGAACAATCATTGCTCCCAACTTTCCAGCAGCCTAATTTCTCATTTGTAATTGTGTGTGTGTGTGTGTGTGTGTGTGTGTGTGTGTGTGTGTGTGTGTTTCAGTTGCTTTTACATTGCTGGGAAAAGATACCCACTACCCGCAACTTCAGGGAGAAAATGCTTATTTTCTTTAGCTCACAGTTCAGCGATCTCAGCCAGCCAATCCATGCACAGTAGGCTGGCAGAGACAGGAGGGCCTGGTGGGGACCAGCTCCCCATTCCATCATAACCAGGAAGCAGAGGACCAGGGAGAAGATGGAGCAAGGATATGCCCCCACCCCAGGCCTCATTCTCAGTGATCTGCCCCTTTCAATCAGGCCCCACTTTTTAATAGCAGGTGCAATCAGTAGACAAGCCCATGTGATCCGATTAACAACCCAGTCATTTTTCAAATACACGAGGCACCCCAGTTCTAAACCATAACTGTGTGTGTGAATGATATCCCAGTGACAAAAATCCACAGGCTTTATTGCATAACTCCTGTAGTGCACTCAGTGAAAAAGCGTCTTAGCCCAGTTCTGACAGTAGGTTTTCATTTGCATGGGTCAGTTGACTTGTAATTTTGCTCAAGTTACTTTTATTCATGTTGACTTTTAATACTTAAGGTGAAAATATCCAAAAAATTATGTAAGTTTTAAGATTCCTTATTTCTCTATCATAGTACTTAGTGTGGCATCTTAGTTTTCTTTTTATGACTTTTATTATGGGTATTTTTAAATACACAAAAAAGTAGAGAGAATCATGTACTCAGTCCCCAATTGCACACTCATCATTTGGCTTCTAGAGTGACCAACATGTTGTCCATCTGTTGTTTCTTATATCTTATCTTTTTACCTTCACATGGAGACAAACTATAATTCTTTTACTTTCTCTTAAAAATCCTAAGAATTGCTTAAATCCGCGTTTTCTACAACCCTCGCTCATCCCTGCACTGCAGAGTCAAAGCTGTAATTCTGTCTCTGGATTGCAAGGTTTCCTGCTAAACCTAAACCCTTAAGCTATATTCTTGCAGACTGGGACATTAGCAAGAGCTCTCGATTGAATTACAGAATTGCATTCCACCAAGGATTCCGCTTTGTAGAGTACTTAACATTGAGCTACACGAGGAGGCACAGGAGTAATGGGTCTGTTCAGTAATACCACTTTTTTTTTCCTTTCTGTAAATCAAAGGCAGCATTATAAGAAATTTAGTTCTGTGACATGAACGGAGTTGAAAAAATGCGGAGGGCTGGTAACAGCCCCCAAATTAAGGCATTTCTGACATCTCCTGAAGGTTTGTTCTTTTATTTGTAGTTGTCAATGTGAATAATTTAAGAATCAGAGATCTTTTGTATGATTTGAAACTTTTGTGTGTTAGGGGAACGAGGGTAAAGAATTCAACAGTCCCTTCTGCCCTAAAAGCCGAAACAAAAATTAGTTAACTTGGTTTCATAATTCCACCAGTGACCTATTTTGGTACTCCCTGAGGGTTGTTCCCTGCTGCTCGAGTTCTCTGTCCTCTGGCCTCGAGGATTACAATTTGTGGGTCCCCATCCGCTGACACACAGCCTGTACTGTCTCTTGCGTTTGACTCTGGCAATAAAGTGAAGAGATCCTGATAGAGAATCTCTCATCCTCAGTGCTGCAGTTTGGAGGATGAATGTCTCCCAAGGATTGTTCATTAAAGGCTTGGTCACCAGCCTTTGATGCCATTTGGACATGGTGGTGGTGGAGTCTTTATGTGGCAGGGCCTTGTGGGAGGAATCGAGGTCATTTGGGGCAGGGCTTAAAGGGGATTGTGGGAACCTGAGCGCTATCTCTCTTTTTGCTTCCTGATCATAGTGGTGGCTGCACAAATTTATATGTGTGTTGAAATTCATAGACCTGCACATCAAAAGAAATAAAAAGTCATCCTTATTGTGGGATAATTTCAAGCACAAGGGGAATTATTAATCATGGAAGAGATCAAACCCTAATCCTGTTCAAGTTTGAACGTAAAAAAAATTCTGGAGAGGGAAACAGCTTTTTCAGGTTATCAACTATGTCAATGTTGTTTTGCAATATATTTAAATTTTTAAAATTTGAAGTATAAGTGATATTACAAGATAGAAAATCTAAAAGGTCACCAAGAAACTCCTAACTGCAAAAGATCATCAGCTTGACTTAAAAAGATAAAAAGTCCAGTAGGTTGCAGTCAAACTTCGGAGCCTCCTTCGCTTTACCAGACAAAGGCCAGCGTGGTTCTAGAGTGTGCCAGCGTGGAAGGTCAGGCTCCTTGCTGCCCCCAGAGGGCTGAGAACACCTAGAATCAGCTCCATGAAAGATCTGCATTTTAACAAACTGCGTTTTTTAGCGAACTGGCCCTTGAGACTCAAACGCACATGAGTGTTTGAGAATGCCTGGTGGACGGTCCCTGGGTACGTCCTGTTCCCCCATCTCCTACAGTGGCTACCGACATGGCTACCGACAACACACAAAGCTGCTGCTCCCTGCAGCAGAGGGAGCGGTGTCTTCAGGTCTCTGCCTTTTACTGTCCCCTCAGAGATTAGGGTCTGCGTGGCCAGAAAAAGCTTCTTTTAATTCTATTTCTATTACCAGAGACAGCATTTCAAGATATCTCTCTCCATCTTCCTAAGGCATCTGCTTTTGCTCTTAAAATTTTGCGTCATCTTCTCGCCAGGTGCAAGGGGCAGGCTTACGTGTGCGAGAGCAGGCAGAATCATCGGGGAGAGGAGTGACACGTAAAAGTCCTGGAAGGCCCTCTGCCGGAACCAGGAGACTCCTTTTTTCATTCTCATAGCTTGGAGGGGACAGAATCGTTCCCTGCAGACCTGCTGTGTTCATGTTTGCTGCTGTGAGTGGGGCAGATCCCAAGAGTAGAGCCCGTTCTGCAAAAATGACTTGGGTACATTTTCCAGGGATGCGTGTCCAAATGGGATTTTCTTTGTGGAACCCACATGTTGGTGCAGAGGAGTCTCTGAAAGTTGCAGCCACTGGACGAGCCCCAGTTAGAGAAATACTTGTGTTCTCGTGTTTCCCGATAGGTGCTATGGCTGAGTCCATATGCATTTAAATCGATGCAGAAAACCAAAAATCCTGGGGGTGAAATGAGCTTGCATCAACCATGAGATTATTTCCATCATATATTTTTCTTTTTAATTAATATTTCATGACCAGTTAACTAGCAGTCTGTTGTCCTCCTAATAAAAAAGAGGAGTTATAACCAATAAAATGTATTTATTGCTGTCACTTTAAAATCTTAATTAAAGACTCATCCTTCATGAAATTCTTTTTTTAAAAAACATTATCAGAAGTGCACAACAAAGACTGATCGAAACCCCTGCCTATTAAAGAAAGAAAAAGAACAAGAAAAAAGAAACATTGTCGCTCACACTTCTAGTTCTTCAGGTATCTTGGATACATTTTTAAATCCATGGCATAATTAGCTTATTATGAAAAAGGTAAATACATCAGCAAGAAAAAACTGTAAGTTGTTTACTCAGTGTGCATTTTGTATATAGAATGTGTATGACAGAATTAGTTTCGAATTTGAGGACTCAGAGAATTTTGCCTCTGCGACCTCAGAATGAGAGGTAAAATGTTGCTCAAATACAAAGGAAGGATTCTGGATTTTCATCTCTTAAATGTGGAAAACGTTATGAGTTAAGGGGTTGGAGCAACCAGGATCCGCGTAAGCAGATACATGACATGCATCGCATAGTAGTGTGCTTTGAGAAATGCACCATCAGATGACGCTGTCACTGTGCAAGTGTCACCGTGCCACACTGCCTGAGTGTCACATTGTGAGAGTGAGCACGCTCACCTCAGCAGGCCTTACTGTTTGACGGCGTCACTTCTGTACATGAGGTCCATTGATGACTGGAATGTTGTGCCACACATGACTCTTCAGTTGTTTATCAATACTTGTTTATTCTTGTGCTACTGGGGATTGAGCCCAGGGCCTTCCCACTGAGCTATATCCCAGCCCATTTTAAGTTTTGATTTTGAGATGGGGACTTGCTAAGCCACAGAATTGCCCAGGCTGGGCTGGTACTCATGATCTTCCTGCCTCAGCCTTCCAGGGTGCCAGGATTGTGGGTCAGTGTCACTCGGCCTGACTATGACTGCGTGAGCAAAGCTGTGGCTCTGGGCGCTGTAATCTGTCAAGCAGAACCGTACTACTGAAAATTCTGCAAGACAGCTAGAAAGAGAGCCCAAGTAGGTGGCGAGTTCCTCTTAGCCCGAGTAAACCAGCAAATTCTAAAGCACAGAGTGTGCTTAGGGCTTTTTCTTGTGTATGGCGAGAGCTCTTAGTTCCACTCAGGTGGGAAGATGGAGAAGATCTCTGTCTTACTAGCATCATTGGAAGTGACCTTCCCAGCAGCAATTTGTCCTCACTTCTCCTATTTTATCAATTACCTTAAACACTCTATGATACTTCATGATATCGGAATCAAGAACCACAGAGTCTTAGAAATATTCCACGTTTGTGTTTCATTTGATGAAAAGAAAGTCTGGAGGCAAGTCTAATTTGCTCATGGTGGCTTAGCAAGGGAGCGGCAACATGGAGAGGAAGTTGCCCCATTGCACCTGGTGATTTCAGAGCCAATGGAAGCTGACGTTTCATTTGTGCTGCTCATCTGATCAATAGTTCTGTGTAAAGTGCCAACTAACTGACTGTTGGCCGCACTTAGTCAACTGGGCAAATCCAAAATGTGCTGGATCCACCCCTGTAAACAAGAAGAGATTGTTTCCAGTAAATTACAGTTAAAAACATATTTACTTTTAAATAGAAGGACTATTTCTAAGATATCATGACAGTATCTGAATTTAAAGTGTAAGTGAAGAATCCTATAAAAGAGTGTGTTAGGCCAATAGTGACAATTTTTTGCAATAAAGTAATGTCAAAACTTTCAAAATATTTATAATATTAAAAATTTTAACCACATTACTAGCAATGTTTTTATCCTGGTAATATCATAATAACTAATGTAGGTATTTATAAACTTATAGAAATAATAGTAAATATACTTATTGTGATAAATATTAAAGGGTGTAGCGTAGGAAATGCTAGTAATTCTTGCCTGAACACTCTGAAAAGTAGATTTTCCCAGTTGTTTCTGCTTCCATGGAAAGAGTAATCAGCTTGTTAACTTGTATTATTACTTCTGTTCATTGGAATGTCTTATAGGATAAAAGCTTAATCACCAAGCAAACTAAAATACGACACTAAAGATAGTAACAAAAATATCAATCCACTTGTAGATTTACGCTTGTATGTTGGTAAGGTGGTTTTGGTGAGTTAAGGCATAGACAACAAACCGTAAGCCACACCTCTCACCTGCAATGATATTTTCTTTTTCTGGAAAAGAAAAGGTAGGGGTGGGGAAGAACTAGTTTGCCACCTGGTGGTCGCACACAGGTTGACGTGCTAGACTGATTACTGATTAATTGGATTTAAAGGTCCCAACACTTCCTCAACTATCAATTCTCTCTTCCTTGAAGGTATTTATTTACTTTTATTATAAAAATATTAGTCAGGAACAATTATTCTGCTTTAAGATAAAATGTGGACATTTGCCTTTGAATTATACCATTGAAATTAAATTATATTCAGATGTGACTAAGGACAACATGTAAAAATTATTTCACCTGCAGCTATGGGACTTTGAGAAACTATTTAAACAATTGTTTAATCTCTATGGACTTGGCTTATTTTTCAAGCAAAAATTGATTTATTTAGCTCAAAATTTAGTCAAATGTTCTATTTAGACACATTTTCCTATTTGGTAGAGTGCAATTAACAACAACCACACAGGATTATTCTTAATAGCTAACGTTGCCGTCTCAAGTACAGAGAAGATCATGTATTTTAGATTATGGTCGTGCAGTGTCTTTTCACAGCAGAATCATCATACAACTTTAGCTCAACAATGTAAATTTTTTTTTTTTTGTATTGTTGCTGAGCTAAGTACAGGATTGTGAAATTTCCATTCTGCCTCGTGCTGTTTCATTGGCTGAGGGATATTGTACATGTCATCACTGAAGCGAAACTTCCACAGTGGTAATTTACACACTATCACTGACATAACACCACACAGATGTGTTTTGAGCTTTTGGTCATTTTGCACAAAACTGCCTTTGAAATTATCGTGAAAAGAATTTTAAACATTGCAGCCCCATTGCCCTGACGATGTAGTGTTCTGAGGTTGAGCTTTTTTGAATGAATGGGATTTAGACTCATATTTTCTAAACCCAATCAAATCCTAGTTGTATCCTGTCTGCAACTTTCAGGCATTGTTTTTAAAGGGCAAATCCCTTGTTGCTTTGCTATAGCTTTTTAAAAACTTTTGGCCCCAAACAATCATATTTTTACTTTGTCTTGAAATCTCTGAGATTATGGAGGCTTCTAACCAGTCTATACTTATCACAAGTTACAGTGCACATTTTCATTCTATCCAAGTAGAAATTAAAACACAGAGTCACTATTAGATAAAGAATAAAAGGCAGCCACATGTTGGCTCACATCTGTAATCCCAGCACTGAGGTGGCAGAGGCAGGAGGATTGCCATGTGCCGGAGGCCAGCTGGGGCTATATAGCAAGTTCAGGACCAGCCTGGACTACAGATAAAGACCTCTCAGAAACAAACAACACCCAAAAGCAAACAAACAAATAAACTAAAAATAGGCTAAAGATGTAGCTCCATGTGAAAGCTCTGGCTCAAAACCCAGCAACACACACACACACAGAGGAATAAAATGCATTATTGTGGTCTGGTTGCTTAAAAATATCTTAATTGAGGTCAGTGATTCCCTTCAGTGTAGGGATGCAAGGTAAGAAATATGGGCTGCTTCTGGTTTTGAAACGTCAACCTTTTTAAATTCTGAAATCATTTCACCATCTTAAAGAGTTGTTAGCTATTCTTTATTTCTAACAGAATGGCATTGGTGAAATGTCTTATCAAACGCATCATGCGGTATCATATTGTGATAAGTCCTTCCTTCTTGATTTTTATTTTGTACAAAGCCAGATGATTTTACACAGCAGTATGCGACCCCTAGAGCCTCTGCTACAATCTTTGCAGCAAACATGACAGCTCAATCAAGCATAGGTAAGTCACTGTCCAAAGAAAAGAGGCTCGATAGGTTATATTCAGGCCAGTCCTGCCTCTATTTTAACTTTTCAAGAAATACTAGGAGACCACATGCTGGGAAGGAAAGATTATTTAATGTGGAGCCTAGGCCTGTCAGTAGAGGTGCCTTTCTCAATGAGATTTCTTACTGATTTGTTTATATTTCTTAACATATAGGAAAATGAAAATAAGTTTCTGACCTATTAAGCTGCAACTAACTGCCTGTAAGACATCAAGCAATTGCAGCCTCCATAATCTGGAACATAAAATTACTAAACTGCAATTTCAGTCCCATTTCTAAGGCCTGCTTTTTAGGTCAATCTTTAAGCAGGAAGTAAGCTTGTACAATTGAACAGGGATTCCCTGTGTCCCTGTCCCTCTTGCTACTACTGCTCTTCGTGGCACTGACGTGGAGAGAGAGAGAGAGCGCACAGCAGCCGTGCAGTGGGCACAGGAACAGGATGATGGTCCCCTACAGGCAGGGACAGAGGCTGCAGTCCCACAATCACTGTCGGAGCAGCAGTGGCTTTAGAACCTACCAGGAGCATGCTGAGAGGAGGCTCCCTTCCACTCACTGCTCATCTGTCCTGGCCACCCTGGAGTTGGGGACCCTTGGATTAAGCAACAGCACGCCTTGTCTCCCAGTTCTGGCGGCTAGACATCTGACAACATGACACCATCCGGGTTGGTTCCTTTGTTGCAGAGTTCCTCAAGGAGTTATCTGAACTCTGAGGCCTTCCTGGTGCCCGTTAGAGTGACCAGATGCCCAGAAGGAAGTACTGTTAGGCTTCTGTGTCTGAGCAAGTTTTGTTTCCAACTATATTTCCCACGTGTTAAAGCTAGTTTTGCACTTAACGAGCTATTAGACATCGTGCAAATGATCTGACATAGCTGGGCCTCAATTCCACATTTGTTAAATGAGAGAGCAGAAATGTACTTTTCTCCAAAGGTCCCTTCCAGCTCTTTACGTCTGTCATCCGAGCAAACATGTCTTAGCGAAACATTCTAAAACCTCTAGTATATCAAAGCATTAGAAAGTACTTAGCTTTTTTTCTTAATGGTTTGAATAAAAAATATATATAAGCTGTCGCTTTTTGGAAGGCTTTATTCCCCCCACTTTTTCCTTTTTCGCAGGGGCTGAGGTTTAATGTCATGATGGCACCCCTTAATGAGGGTTCCCTAATTTAGGAGGGCGTTTGCGATGATGATCGCTTACGAAGTTCACTGATTTGAGAAATGGTTTGAGTCTTAATGGGTGCTGAGAATGAAGGCTGAGCGATTGCTTCTTTCCTGGGCTGGCAGTGGTGATATTTGCTCTGCAAATTGTACTTAATTTACTGTGAAGTTTTTTTTTCCCATGACTCCTGTTGCTGTGAGGGATGGTACTACTGGGCAAAGCAGTGAACTTGGAGTCTTAATCAGTTGAACGCCACATGAGGCTTTGAAGTGCAGGCGTTCTGAAATTACTTTTGGGTAGTTGGTCAAGGAGAATGCACTGGAGCTCACCTAGGGACTTGGCATCCTTCCTCCATTTTGCTTCTTAGACATGTAAATAATTTTAAGCCCTTGTGAGTTAATAATGGTACCAGTGGTTCTTAAGA
The DNA here is from genome assembly GCA_004027205.1 of Ctenodactylus gundi. Taxonomy (NCBI): domain Eukaryota; kingdom Metazoa; phylum Chordata; class Mammalia; order Rodentia; family Ctenodactylidae; genus Ctenodactylus; species Ctenodactylus gundi. The sequence continues at coordinate 123,551 of PVKB01003824.1, read as the reverse complement.
CAGGGGCAGGTTTTGTTACTCTGGACAGCTCTACGGTTTTCTTTTTGACAGTGTCTCATAAAAGCTATGTAAACGCTCTTGTAAAAGCCCTGAGGAGCCCCCTGCTCCTGGCAGACGACTGTGCGCCCTCATGGTCTTTCACACGGTCCAGGAATAGAAGAATCCTGGGACAGTCACTCTCTTTCCTGTTTATCTCTCTCTCTCCATTACTGGTCCTGAACCCGGGGCTTGGTGCTTGGTTCTTTTATGAGAGTTTGTCAAGCCTGGTTGCTATGTCCTCCACCCTGAAGCGTATTTTGGTGTCCTTCAGATAAAAGAAGAACCCAGGGGCAGGGACTCGCTCTGATGGTGAGTTCTTTGTGTCAGTTCGGTTAGACATGAAGTGTCTGGGTAATCATTACTTCTCTGTGTGTATCTGTGTGTGTTTCTGGATGAGATTTGTATTTGAATCAGTGAACACAAAAGAGTAGACATGCCACCACATGGTGGGTAAGGTGTCATCTGATCTACTGAGGGCTTGAGTAGATTAACAGGTGGCAGGAGAAGGAATTTACACCCACGTTCCTGCCTCACTGTTTGAACTGGGATTGTCTCATCATCTGTCCTTATCTTTTGCCCTGGGACTAAGACCCTGTTCACTCTCTTGGGTTTCGGGTCTTTGGGCTGAGACCTCATCTTACAGATGGGAGCAGATGTGGGACCCACAGCATCCATAATCATGTGAGACAGCTTTTCATAATGTTTCAACATAAGTATGTTTGTTTGTGTGTACACATATATCTTTACACACACATATCTCTATCTTACCTATATCTGTCTCTCTGTGTATCATCTATTATCTACCTATCTCTTGATCTATCAACTATTCATTCTTCCAACTGGCTATGTTTTTCTGGAGAGCCCTGATACCACCTCTCCCTATCTTGCCTCTCCTTGCGTCTTTCTGCCTCTACCTGGGATGTGATGTCAGATGCTGTGTGAGGATTCGAATCAGTAGGAAGACAGGAAGGAAAGCCAGAGGAAGTCTCGGTCTTTCGCTTCATCCATTTGAAAGTTATTCTGAATCTCAAGCCTCTGGACATTTTGTTGCTACAGGTTCTACTCATTTTTTGACTTTGGATCATCACAAAGGGGCCATCCTGTCTTCTCCCCCATTAACCCCATTATGGAAGCAGAAAGGGGCTGACTTACATACAGAAAGAAAGTGACATTACTTGGAAAATATATCCAATAATATTGGAACGAACCAACAAGGTCTGGCGTTCTCTTTGCCTTGATTTGCAGTACTTTAAAATTAAACAGATCTGAGCCCTGAAGTTTTTGATTTCTGTTTATTTTGTACCCACCCCATGGATGCATCTAAAGAACGATCTGCAGCAAGCTCTATCAGTGTAATACAAACAAAGGGAGTGATTATACATTATCTGTTGTATTCACATTAACAACCACGCATTCATTATAGAGAGCTAAGCCACACGTATTAGCCTGGACTTGTAATTTATACTGTATTTCTTCTTCTCCCAAGACAGAATGAATGTTGACAAACAAGACAATTAACTGGACCCAGAAAAGTCATCCAGATCTGAAAACCAGGTGTCTCTGGCTCGTCCGCTAAGATTGATGGCCCTGGGTGTCAGCCAACCCAGGCCGAGCATTCCTGAGTGATTAGGATTCACTTCATTGGCAGGTGAGTTCTGACCTCACTTGCAAAACTGTCTAAAGCGTCTGAGCAGAGAATCCCCCGCCCTCCCCTTCCTCAGCATACCTTTGCAGCAATATCCTGGCAGACATTTTATGACATGTTGCCATGACATAAAGCTCTCATGAACTGCATGACACTGCCCTGAGCCCCAGGCTACTGGGAAAAATGGTAAGCGTTCGAAGTTTAAGCTAAATAATGTGCTTTTAATGAGATCGTGTGCGTTGCAGATCAAAAGCATCACCAAAAGGTAAAAAGTTCAAAAAGCCCTTTACATGCACAGTGAGTTTGACCAAAACAGCTTTCATGATCTTTCTGATAGAATTTTAAAAAGCATCTCCAAGTTTCTGATCCTAAACGTTACACTTCAGCAGATTTCCCCTTGCCTTTCATCACACACAGAGCTGGTTTGGAGCAGGGTGGGCTTGTTAAGGGGGAGTAACAAGGCCACGGAATCTGTGGTGCTGAACACATTAGGGTCTGCAAGCAGTTGAGAACGTTGTCCAGGTGGAGGACAATCAGGATAATCCCTTCCAAACGCTGGAGGAAACTTGACAAAAGCCCTACCTGGCTTAGCAGGATTTATACTCTGCTCTGCTTCGCAAATCTATTGCATGAGACTTTCCTAGAAATTTCCTCAATCAAATTAACAAGGAAGAAGGGAGAAAGAAGTCAGCAGTGCAGAGCAGCTATTAGACAATAAGCAGACACTGGGGACATTAGTGCATTATTTTGTTTAACCTTCAAAATATCCCTGTGAAGTAGCTCCTATGAATAATCTGTTCTTCCACTAAACCGAATTTGAATCCTGCATATAGCATTTATCATAATCATCCTACCACGAAATTTACTTTTCTAAATGTCAGTCTACACCTTTCAGTTTTGGTAGAGAGACCAGTGGCGACACTGTTCATGGGCCAATCATATGCAGGCACCAAGACCAAATCCTCTTACACACATCATCTTCTTTAATCTGATTAAAACTCTGGGACTGTGGCACTATTTCGTCTGCACATATGGTGGATGAAAAATTTTTTCAGAGAGATTGGCTAATTTGCTTAAAATTACTCAATCAACAATCGGCAAAGATAAAACTTGAACTCAGGCCTGAAGCCTGCACCTCTCTATCACGTTGCACTGTGGTCACTTGTCACTTGGGTTGCCCTAGGAAGAAGTTCTTCCAGGTTCAGTTGGATGTTTGCCCAGAGGGTGAAGATCAAGTCGCCTGCAGGTCTTAGCCTACACCTGTCTTCTGTCTCTTTGCCATGCAAAGTTCTATTAAGGACCAATGGTGTCAACATTGCCTGGGGATGTGGTAGAAAGGAACGCTCTTGGATTCATTCTCAAGAATTCTTTTTTTAAAAACTTAGCTTAACATGCATTTTTCATGCATGCTTAAATTTTGGAAAGCAGTGCCTTAATGGACTGGTCTCTCTGCATCCTGGCATGAGCCATTTCATTCCATCATTTGTAGAATTGCTAGTGATTTTTCTAAGCACAGAGCATCACATCCCTTGGCGGTGATGTACACATGCTCCTTAGTGAGACTTGAACCCTCTGCAAGCTTCTGTTCAGGCACCGGCCATATTTTTCTTTGGAGATTTGCATAAATGGCCATTACTCCCACCGACCATGAGCACTTTGGTCCTATTCATCTTCATCGCCCTAGCGTCTAGCATTCTGAAATTGTTTATTGAACAAATTAAGTGAACTGCTAAGTCACACATCATTTTCTTGTGGCAAGAGGAGACCATGAAATCTATTAATCAATCTGACAGGTTTAGAAGGATGAATCTAATTCCTTTTTCTCAGTTTTTTTAATGGCAGTATTTTTTTCCCCCAATTAAAAAAAAAAACCCTAGAAATTTGGGGGAAATGCCGTAGTAAAGATCATGGTTCAAAGTAATCAGCCAGCATAACCTTTACTGTGGTTAAAGATTCTACAAAATGCTTTATGCTGATTACCCAAGGAAGCAGCCTCTGAGCAAAGCATTTACTTTGCAACCAAGCAAGATTAGGGTTTGTCCTTTCACCCTTGAAATCTTATTGGGGATTCCTATTTATTGATACTAGAGGTCAAGCTCAGAGTCTTCACCCTTTGCTACACTCCCAGAGCCCAGTTCTTCTTTCTTTTTTCTTTCAGAGCCTGGTTTTTGGTTTTGATGCTGAGATAGGATCTCACTGAGTTGCAGAGTTGCTCAGGCTGGGCTTCAGTTTGCTGTTCTCCTGCCTCAAAATCCCAGAACGCTGAAAGTACAGGCTTGCACTATGAGGTCTGGTTCAGGGTCCCAGTGTAAAACTTTGTCATGGACAAGTACCGTGTCTTTCTTCTCTCTCCCCTAGAGAACTCAGAATTTGGGGCTTTTCCTCCAAGTAGGCAGGGCAGGAAAATTACAGCAAAGGCAATTTCTGGTGAAAGTTCTGTTTTAGGGCTTAACATGCTGTGGCTTAAACAGAGTGTCAGTAATAGTAACTTAGTGGGGCTGGGATGGAATCGGGGTTTGTTTGGCATAAGGGATAATGTTTTTTCACTGCCTTCCAACAGAGGAGTCTCAAAGGCCTGAGTCTCAGGTTCAACTGAAGAACAATTTTTTTTGAAAGGATCCCTCCATAACTCTGATAAATTAGCATCTTGAGGGTAAAGCCAAAGGAATTTATGTCTTTAAGGTTTGGTCATCTATTTGTTTATTTTTAAAATTCAAAAGCTCTGATCTCCATGAGAAATGTAGAAACAGGCAGCTCTCATATGCAGAAGAATTTGAACCTGCCTCGTGCAACTTAATGGGAACTTACCAGCGATTCAGTGATTCTAGAAAGGTGGTCCCCACACAGGGGCAGCATTATCAGTTTATCAGTTGGGAATTTGTGAAAAAATGCAAACAGGAAGACTTGAATTACTCGTGGTGCCCAGAAACCTGGGTTTTTAGCAGACTTCCAGGTTATTTGACTTTTATTGTATTTATTTATTTATTTCTGTGCTACTGGTATTTGAACACAGGGCTTTCTCTCTGATCTACACCCCCAGCCCATTATTTATTTATTTACTTTACTTACTTATTTGTGTTGAGACATGGTTTCTCTACGTCACTAAATTATCCGGATTGGGCTTGGATTTGTGATCCTCTTGCCTCAGCCTCCCAGACTGCTGGGATTACAGGATTGGCCACTAGGCTTGGCAGGTGTGTGTAATGCTTGCTGAAATTTAAGACGCACCCAATCTAACTGATTTCTGTAAAAATGTACATATTCGAGAGAGGAACAGATTTCTAAACTATTGTCAGTCTTCTATAGCTCCTTGTAGATTTATATAAGTATATGCCCTGCACTGAGAAGTGGGAAGACCAAGCTGCAGAGGGCTCCAGAGAGGGATGAAGAGAACCAGTGTTGTTAGGAAGGGAGGCAGGTAACCAGCAACCTCCAACCACTTCCTGATTTTGCCTCAGGCCACACCTGCCTACCTCAGCAGCCTTGGCCTTTCTTCTAAGAAGTAAATGTCAAAAGTAGTTTTCTTTGAAGGTGACACAGGTATTTAACACCTCAAACAGCGAGAATCCCACTAGACAGTTTTATGATGTGATAATTTACCGCCTACTAGTAAGTACACTTTGCCCAGGTAAAAACTGACTAGCTACAGTTAGATTTTAGCAAGGAATTCTACAGAAACTCTTTCTTCCTTTTTGAAGGCAAATCTGATTGATTTTTATTTTTCTTTTGTTTTGGAAAGATATGTTCCTTTAGATTTATTATATCACTAAAATGATGGACTAATAATTGGTTTAAAAAATCAGAATGACCAGGAATTCTTTCTTTCTCTCTCTCTCTTTTTCCTTCCTTTCTTCTTTCTTTTTAAGACAAGATCTCTCTCTGTAGTTCAAGCTTATCCAACTGACTGAACTCAACGCTATAGTCCAGGATAGCTTCAAACACACAATGATCCTCCTGCCTCAGCTAGGATTACTGAATTCTAAGATTACTGGTGTATTCCACCACACCCAGTGTATGTGGTACTGAGGAATTGAATCCAGAGCCTTGTGCTTTCTAGGCAGATGCTCCAACCACTGAGCTGAGCCTCCAGTCCCTGCTATTTTTGAAAAATTAAGTGAGTGCTTCAAGACTTACTTTTCACAGTACAAAATGAACATGTTAGTTTTTCTTTACTTAAAAATATTCATGTAAAATATTCCTTTTCCTGTCTTTTAAAAAGTCAAAATATACAAGTAATATTCACTGTGTACCAATTATTTCTTTGTGCTGTATTAGGAATCAGGAACACAAGGATTCCAGTGTTCTTAGAGTTTCTATCCCAGAAGGAAGCCTGCAGTCATGACGAACACATCCGTATTCACATCAGAAGCAATTTTGCCCAAGTAGACCTGGATATTGGTTACACAGTTGCCCATACAACTAGATCTCCTACCTAGGGAAAGATCAAGCACATGTATATCAAGTCTAGAGAACCATGATCACTTTGCACATTTGAAACAGAACATTTAATACAGAGGATTAGTTAATAGGGGATAGAGGAACTGAGAAAGTAGACAGGGCAGGAAGAGAAGGAGGAGCTGCCGGGGCACAGGGACAATGATGGCATCCGGCCCCAGAAACCAGCTTACTGGGTGGCTCTGGATTCTGGAACACAGAGGGGGCTGTTTGGCTGAGCCTGGAATCCTGGACACTGCGGTTACTGCTACTGATGGCCAGATGCGTGGAGCGAGGAGGCATGAATCCTTGTTTTTCCCCTTCCTCTTTTTCTCCAGATTTCTGCCACTGAAAATGGGGAGAGAGAGGACTCAGCAGACAGAAACCACCATGTCTGCGGCACAGAGCAGAGCGGGAAGAAGTGGGAACTGGATCCCAGAGCAAACACCCACGAGGGGCAAACCCCAGCTGCCCTCTGGAGGAATTTCTGGTGAGCTCATGAGGGAGGGTAAGGAAGGTTTTTAGAAGGTCAGGACCTCTCCCTGGGGCGGTCATGCGGACACGCAACCTCACAGAGGGCAGCCGAATTGTAAAGATCAAAGCCCTGGCAGAGGCATGAGAATTCCTTTAGAAGGAAGATTCATGGGTTCTTAGTCAGGCTCCACACTCAAAGGAATTCGATTATTTTTCTTCTTCTTGCCGTGCTCAGCATCTGTCTGTGGCACTCAGAGAAAATTAGTCTAATGGGGTGAATTCACCTTGGTATCTGTACGAATTGGCCTCTCAGAGATGCAGAGAAAGAATGCTTTCACTCAAAGAAATAAATTGCAAACGTTGTTGTATGGAACCCTCAGCTGCCTTTTGCCTCTCCTACCAGAAAGAGTTTTGACTTAACTACAGTGTTACTAGGACCACTGCAAGTTGGGTATAATGGCTTCATTGGAGGAAAATCCTTTTCATGGGCTAGTTTAAATTTTTTTAAAAAAAATATCAATCCATTGTGGACCCATGCTATTGTAAAATTAATCTATTAAAAGATGGGCTTGCTAGAAAAAAATTTCACAGAGAAAGATATACAAAGCCCTGGTTCCTATATATATATTTTATTGGATTCAACAGACATAAAGTGAATTCACTCAACTGCAGTGGAATTCTTCTGTTCTAACTCTGTTTTCATTCATTTCCTTGAAGACCAGCCAGCCACTTTTGAACCTCGGTTATGCACCCTCTGCCCACTCGCTCACAATGTACCACCTGAGGTTGGCCTTGTGGTTGCAGGAGGCTGGCCTGGAGGAAGCTGATTTTCTCCATCCTTGTCCCGTGTGACCTGTGAGTTTCAGGAAGTTGTACCCAACATATAACAAAAAGCAGGATGTGTGAGTCAGCAGAGGCCGGGGCACATGGCCTTGAGGAGCAGGCCCGCTTGGGGGGGGCTTGGAAGGGCCTCTTGTGTCCCGGCCTGCGAGTGCAGCGTGACTTACGGCAGCCGGGTCTGCGTCGTTTCCAGAGGCCTCATTTTTATGTTCTTTGGTGGCTGACAACTTGGAAAAGGCAGCAGACATATCTAAAAATGACAGTTATCTTCAGGGAAAGGAAAATGGCAAATATTAGACAAAAAAAGTATGAAGTAAATTTTTCACCCTGCAGGGCCAAAGAAATCATTACAGTTATCTGACAGCCACAGTCTCCAGGCACATGACTTGCCCTCTGGCTATCTCATTGCTATTTATATGAGCTGGGATGTCTGTCTGGTGGCCCTAGCTAAAATCACGTGGGATCTGTAAGAACTTAGACATGGCCCAGAGTCAAGGAAACCAGGAAACCCTTCTACTTGTGTCTTTAAAGTCTGGATTCCAAATTATGCACCTGTAGTTTACAATTACTCTTCTCCTGATGCATGCATGCGTGTCAGCGTGTGAACACACACACACACACACACACACACACACACACACACACACACATTTTTCTCTCTCCTCCAAAGTGTCACATCAAGCATGTGAAAACTTTCAAAATTCATAACTGTGTCTTCTCCGCATATTGCCACTATAGCTTTGGCATGAGGACTAAAAATAGCTGCTCTTTGGAGCAGAAGATCCAAGCGAATGATGAATGCAACGCCCCAACGTGTTCCGTTACTTACTCTTGACACTTTACTAAACCTACCAATTTTTTTTTTCTTGAGAAAGGAATCGCCATGATTGACACGTAGTGGATTGTATAACTCAAATGATATCTCTGGACTATAGCGTCAGATGCAATTACATAGGGACGCAGGGTTTCTTTCCGGTTGAGAAATAGGTTCTCTCTAATGCCCTTTATTAAAGTTTAAAGGAAGTGTTCACTTGGCGGCGGTGGAAGGAGTGGGGGAATGAGCTTTCTTGCCTGTGACCTTTAGGGGGCGGGTGTGCTGCCTGCAGCACTGTCATTAAACTCGGCAGAACGCAGGAATGTTTGCGAAAGAATGTTTAAAAATACCCCCCAGAACCCTTCACCTCCCAGTAACCCCCCAAATTCATCTCCTCCGTCGGTGTGTGGTTTTGACATGCCTGCGTGCGTGTGTGTGTGTTCTGCGTGAACGTCCGATCCTCCTCCTGCCGGCTGCAGCAATCCGAAGCCGTATGTCAGCGCATTTATCAAAGAGAATCTCGACTGTATTTTCTAATCACCAGAACTTAAAAATCTGTTCCTACAGTGTGTCGACGAAACTCCCAAGTTTTCTCCGTTTCAGCCTCTAGCATGATTAAAACGAAACGGAGCCCCTCGGAACGGGTTGCGGGGCTCACTGCTGGCCAGGGTCCGCTTTTCGCTCTGAAGATCCACTCTTCTTTTTTGACTAGGTTGTGCTTTTAAGACCTGAAAACTGTGACCCCTGTTGCCTAGCAACCAAGAAACTCAGGCCTCAGCCCTGGTGGGCGAGATGGAAAAAAGGTCAATTAATGTGGCAGGCCTGTCCTTCTCAATATGCTACCGTGGCAGCTACTTTTATTTCTTTATAGTAATATATCATAATAAGTTTTGTAGGTCTTTAGACTGTGGGTCTCCCTTTTGAATAAAAGCATAACTAAGACTTGAGGGGATGTCTGATATAACAGAAAATGTAACCATAAAAAAAAAACCCAGAATAGAAATCATCTGACTGCTGAGTACCCTGCCGGGCTGCCTGAGGCAGTTACACATTTCCATTGAGTTATTTTATGATCAGGCCAGTATGTTATTGAAATATTATCTCTTTAGCCTTTCTCATTCTGATAAGAAATGACAGGCTCTCAGAGCAGTAATACATACAGAGTACAAAATATGGAGCTGTGGACAAAATTCAGCTCGGTTAAAGAACCTTGGCTTGGGAGAATTCCCATTAACACCACTGGCCCTGGTTGTCTTTTCAAATAAGGCACACTACACATCCTATCGCCTGCTTTCATGGGGATGAAATCTTGGGGCCTCTCTCGATGACTGCATTTAGACTGACAGTTGAGCAACATTCAAGTCAAAATCTGCAATGTTTTTAGACTCCTATTTAAGATGCAGTTTCTTTAGGACAAATGAAATTAAAGTCATGTTTTCAGATGCCCAGGCAAGAGTTGCAGTCAGGATTTGAAGGATCTTCCGTGAAAAGGAGACCGAACTAAGAACATAAAATTTCAAGTTAAATATTTGGAAGGTGACCAGATTGAGAATTACTTCGGAAACAATGTGCAACACACCGGGCTTTGTTATTTTATTTATAAGCCTTTTTTCCCCAGGAGGATCCTGGCGGTATCACCGTGTGCTTATTGATTCCTTATTGTTGGTTAATACGTAAGCCATTTCATGTGAGCAAAATCAATATGTTCGTATTTGTAGGTAAGTAAGGCAGGCATGTGGTCCCTCCATGCGGGTGTCAGGAGACCCAGGTTTTGTTCTTTGATCTGCTTCTGATTAGCTGCGTGACCTTGGGCGAGCTGACTTGTCCCAAGCTCTCAGCACTGCCCCCTGTAGAACAAAGAAGGTGTACTGCTGGCTTTTCCTTCATTCTCTCCTACAGTTCTTCCATCTTTGATCAACTGCACTCTTTCTCTGCTCTCTTGATACCTCGATACACGTAATCTCGCTTTTGGTATGCAGAGCCTTATATCTACGGGATTTTGCATAATTGTCACACTTTACATTTTAAGACCTTTTGGCCTTCTGACAAATGACATTCTAAGGGACATAAATTTACCTGTTCTCCGTCATTGATATCATTTCAGGTTGTAGAAACTGACCTCCTGTAGGTCTGAAGTTAGCATTTTTCCTGTGACCTTATGAGAAGCATGACTGTTTTGCTTCTCTCTCTCTCTCTCTTTTTATAGCATTAATGTAGAAGCAGATGTTGTCTCTCTCCTCACAAATGCTGCACAGTGAATCATCTTAGCCTCTCTGTAAAATTTTAACTTAATGGAGTCCTGGCATTTCTGATGAGACGAGGAACTTAATTTTATAGAACAACCTATTGAACAAGCTGTTCTTGGACATTCCCATCTCAACTAAATGTTAAAAGTATTAAAATTCACATTAGCACCAGAGGAAATTTTGCATGGGTAATCCTTTAATACAGTGTTTTATGGCTCTATTAGCTGCACAGCAGCTGGTGACATGATGAATTTAATCCATTAAAAAATTCAGTAAGAGGTTTAAAAGTCAGCTTTTTAAAACATTATCTTGCTGCAAGGAAAGAGAACTTCTCCTCAGGGCCAGAGTCAGGGTGGCTTCACACTGTGGCAGGTACAGGAAATGAACCCGCATGACCAACGTCATCCTGCTCAGAGAGGATCACCTGCAGACCAGATGGGCAGTGATGCGTGGGAACTCGGGATGCAGATAGGACGGCGCCGGCTCATGTCTCGCCCATGTCTTCCCTTCTCTCTGGCTTTTTGAGGAAGGATCACTATAGGTAGTAAAGGATGGCAGTGCCTCTGAACGTGTCAATGTTGTTATTTGTGCCAATCTGTGTCTTGATATGAAATTAGAATTGTGCTGAGCTTTTACTTGGTGATATCATTACTTATCTCATGAGGATTGGAGTAAGAAATCACTTCTCACCTTTGATGTATTGATACATAAAGTAACCAGCATAAAAGCTGTGGCCAGAGGAATTACAGGTCCTCACCTCCAAGAATAGGGCATTGGCATGAATTAGGGTGGGGAATGTGACTAAATTAGGTCTTGGATGGCAGAATAAGGGAAGAAGATCTGCTTAGGAATGGACTAATGGTTTTGGCTTTTAATTTCATTATAAATCTTTCAAAATTGTGACTTATTTTCTCAGAAACAAAACAAACCCAAAAACCCAAAACCAAAACAAAAATTACATTGCCCACCCCTGAAAGGTTTTACAAGCTACTAAATAGGTGGTTTTGCTATAAGGAGAACTCATTTGTAACAAATCCATATTTTTGAGTGCAGGAGATCACAGGTGGGTCCCCTTGAATCAAATTGCCCAGTATTTACTACAAATGATTTTGTTATTGTGTTCAACCCTCTGAGTTAAAAAAAAAGATAGCGTCACTTGGCGGTGCTCTCTGCCTAAAGAACTCATGTATGTAATCTCACGTTTGTTCATGGAAAGCCCCTCATGTTGCACCCTCACTAAGTGTGGCTCCATGTAGCAGGGGAATTGCTATGTCTTGGGGTGCAGCTATTAGGGATCATAAAAGCAAAACTAAAACCCATTTCATCTGCCTCGCAGGAGATCTCTAATGGTCCCAAAAGTGTAAACAAACCACCAGGTTGAAATAGCTATTGTATTCCTGAGTACTAAAAATTGGTTTATTTTTCTTCCAGTGTGAAAGGCTTCATCTTCTCAAAGTGCATGTGCTGCCTGCATAGAGTGCATATTGCTGCCTGTCCCAGGGAAGAGGATGTGAATATCCTAAAATTATTACTGGCCTTAATTCTCCCTGCCCACCCCCCAAATACTGCCAGTAGTTGGCCTTTTAGTGGAAAGTTTGATGAATGTAGAAAACAGTTAATGCTAACAGATGATGTCTGTTAGCATGAGTGAGATCTGTTGTGATAATATCTAATGCTGTGTTTGAGGCTGATTGATCTGGATTGCTCCCCCCACCCCCACCCCCGGTGAGCTCACAAAGGAACCTTTTCTGGGCATGCAGTAATGTGTTTCTGTGTTTCTTTTTCCAATCTACATGGTTCTCCATGATTGAGCCTGGTATAAGAAGGGCTATGCAGTCTGGCCACTCAGTTAATGATACAGCCTTAAAAACAAAACCAAAATCTTAATAAAATAATTTCTTAGTTGAAAGAAAAAAAGCATAACCCAAATAAAGTGAGTGGCATCATTCTAACCCCACACATCATTTCCCTGTAGAGACGGTTCTCACGAAGGAGAGGAACCCTGGTTGACATTTCTGATTTTATAGTGAAGGGGATGGCAAATGTAAAATAATCAGATCACCTTGACAAGCGTGGAGATTTTGATAGAAATGCAGAAATGAGAACAATCTGTTTCTTGATGTTTGCTCAATTTCAGTGATTCTTGCATTCAGCACTGCAGGGTAGCGCAGACTGGACCAACCTGGGTCATGGGTGTAGTCAGCTAATCCCAGTGCCTAGGCCAACGTCGTATCCTTTCCAACGTCTGCTGTTCCCTCTGCCTCCCAGTGGAACGTTCTGCAGCTTGCCTCCTTCCTCTCTGCTTGCATGAGTAAGCCGTGGGTGGCTTCTGCATATTGGCCCCTACAGTAGACATTTTTTGGACGGCAGATTGAGACCTTTTACCCAAAAGCCCATTCATACCAAATTCAAATTTTTATATCTGTTACTATAATAATAATGCCAACAAGTATGATCGTAAGCCATTTAAGGACTATTTGGCCTTTCATACCACAGGGAACATCAACCGATAGCTGTCACTCATTAATAAGACAACATTTTGTAGTTACAAGGTCCCAAAATGTCACGCTTCCCACGGGAGGCCCTTGCGAGCCCTCCGACCCAGGACCTTCTCGCCACGTTGCTGAGTGACATCACCTGGACATACAGGCTCTTTCTTCTGCTGTGCTGCTCTGTACCTCCCTCGCCTTCTGAGCGGTGACCTCTACCCTGCAGCTTCTGACCTGACTCCAGCAGGGGGAACCCCCCCTCCACACAGCCCCGCCCAGGAGCCGCCTCAGAACGCTTAGTGTCATGGATGCTTGCGGCCATATCTTTATCCTCGGTCAGACTCAAATGCATTTACCCACTTCCAGTACCTGTTCCGTCTTTCCCCTGATTCTCTTCCTGCTTCCTTTTCCTCTCCTAACCCTCACCTGGCACATTTATAGTTGAAATGTGACATGTCTCCCAAATGCTCATGTAGTGTAGCCATGTTCAAAGGTGGGCCCTAGAGAGGCGCTTGGGTTACGAGGGCTCTAATTTCGTCAGTGAGTTGGGGCTGCAAGGGCCCAGCTGAAGAGGCCCCTGGACGCATAGCCTGGCAGGGTATGTCTTGTCCCCAGGCCTCTCCTCCCCTTCTCTTTTGGCTGATTGGCTGCCACAAATGAGCAGCTTTCCTCTGTCGCACCCTTCTGCCACAAGTGACTGCTTCACCGTGGGCCCCAGAGGAACCAGGCCAAACAGCCAAGGCGTGAAACCTGAGAAATCACAAGCCAAATGAGCCCTTCTTACCTTTAAGTTGTTTGCCTCAGGTATTTTGTCACAGTGATATGAAGTTGACTGATGCATCCTCTTGCCTCTTCTTCCCCATCGACTGCTGCAGGCTGAGAAGCGGTGGAGGGCGGGTTTGGAAATGTACAAAGGGCTGCCCGGATATACACAGCCCTCACCATGCGAATGGCCACTGCTACCTGCATGAGAAGCTACAGTAGGAAACTTCCTTCTGGGTGAGTCAAAGGGCCTGTGCTCAGGTTGCTGAAGCTCTCCAGGTGGGTGGCACAAGGGCACCTGACTCCCTGCTTCCTCTGGCCTCTGTTCTCACAGCCCATAGGCTATTTCAGTCTTGCCTGTCTTGCTGCTAATGCACAGCTACACATTCTTTCATTCTGTGGCTTTTGATCCCCTCCCTGCTGTGTGCCTGGCACTAAGATTCAGTGAAGAATGAAGCAAAGTGTGAATTAGTATATGGCAGAGGGAACATTTCAACCAGGGAGGAGAGTGAGGTAAGAGAAATGCCTTCCCTCCTGAGGACCCCATATGTTAATGGTTAATGGGAGAGAGAAAGTGTGAAATGGAAGGCTGACACCAGGGTTGGGGACTGGGAATCCTCTTTTGGCCAGTGTCAGTCTATGATCTGAGGTATGGGATCCAGCTAAACCATGAGCTGTTCTTAAGAGACTGATTTAGAGAGTTGGGCCTTGTGGAAGGAGGTTACAATTCAGTTTTCTAAGAACACACTTATTACAGTGATCATAAAATGAATTCCCTGCAATGGAAGTAACAGGGTAAGGACAGGACTCAAAGGACAGCACTGTAATCTACACAGTATTCTGAGACAAGGCACTTCTCAAAATTTACATACATATGGACCCCTGGGAATGACAAGCATGACTAAGCCTATCTAGCTGGGGCCTGGGAATCTGCATTTCTGACTAGCACCAGGAGGATGTGAAACTGCTGGACCCTAAACTATATTTTGAATAAGAAGCTTCTAGTTTTCTTCTAGTTTTTTTTTTTTTTTTTTGTCTTTCAGTCTATTAAAGACATTAAGAAACTTTCTGTTACTTATTTCTGCTTTATTTATCTGACACAGTCACCTACAAACTCACGACAATATTACCATGAGAGTTTTTGGAAATATTGTAGCATTGGCCTCATGGTATTTCACTTTGTTATCAATATTTTTTTTTTTTACTTGCTGTGAATGCATGTGCAAACCTTGGAGTGTGGAAGTGTGCCCTGGAAGTCCAGGGTGCCGGCTTTGTGTTGTAGAACTGGCTCATATGCAGTGGTCCATCCTGTGAGAGAAACTTGTCCAGGCATCATCAAGAAATGAAGTGGGATTGCTCCCCTTGAGCTTATGCCTGTGAGACAGTCTTGACTACTGAATAAGGCAGTCCTACCTGCTGCCCCAAAGGCAGTTGCTCTGAGCCTTCAGTCGTCACCTGAGACCAATGTAAGCAGAGGCTTTGGGAGGGGAGGAAAGAGAAGGAGAAAGACAGACAGAGAGAGGGAGAGAGAACAAGAGAGAGAGAGAGAGAGAGAGAGAGAGAGAGAGAGAGAGAGAGAGAGAGAGAGAGCGAGCTAGTGAACCCAGCTGTTCTGCATTTAGCTGAATCTTCCCAGCTCGGCCCTGGTTATGAGTGAAAAGTTTCTGAGACAACCTCAGCCATTTGGCTCAGTCATGAGCTCACTGCACCTCTTTTGAAAATCTCAAATAAGAATTGTTCAGCTAATGCCAGTGACCTTCCATATCTGCTTGTAAATAAATGTTATTGTTTTAAGATACCATTTTGAGGTAGTTTTTTTTTTTTTTTTTTTTTTTTAAGTGCACCACTAGATGTCCAGAGGAGTCCAAATAATAAAAATCAAGCTAGGGAATTTTTTAAAATTTTCACTTGGAGGTCAGAACAGACTTGATTTCTTTGTTTGAGCTGAGATTAAAAAAAAATTATTTGCCCTTAGAGTTTTCCAGTGGATGAAGTTCTCAAAGATGAGTGCTTCTCTCTCTCTTTCCCTTCATACCCTTGCAAGGAAAAGTATATTCCGTAATGCCAGATGACACAATCTGATAAACAAACAGACACTCATTAAAATGAGTGACAGTCAAAAATTTTCATGCTTATTTGTTATTAACGACTGAGAATGTGAAGGTGCAATTCAAATAGTTTATTATTGTTATAGGTTTGTAGCAATATATTACAGTTTACGCCTTGGCTTGGAAGTTGATTACAAGTTTTATGAGACTGAGTGCCTGTTATTGGCAGTCTTGATGTTTTCTTTTCCCCTGTAACATGTCACAGACAATTGATTTATATGTAGTCAATGATTTTTTATATTATATCAATTCAATGAAAAAATTAAAGAAAAGAGTATAGAGACAGGAGTAGAGAGAGGCTAATGAAGGCTTCGTCAGTCATACAAAGGGATTTTAAGGTATATTAATAATCCACATGTACACGATAGAATCTATCCTGAGAATGTTTTATATTCCTTGTGAGACACAAAACAACAAGTCATCAGAGACTTTTTATAAACACAGGTGGTGCTTATTAACTGAGAAATAAAAATTTTACACTCCTGATGATTAGGCTAGGCAAGTTTTCATGTGCTCCTGCTCTTTTGGGAAATGGCTTTTATTTTCTTACCTTCCCCCTTCCCCCCTCTCATTTCTGAGTACTTTCATTCCATGGGAACAGCTTGAGTTAGTGGTGCAGTGATACCTGAAATATATGTGACAGATTTTGGGGGGGAAGGTATTAGCAATCCATTTTACAATGTTCATCATAATATAACATGCCCCAGATGTGGCCATGCAGCCTCAATGCAAATAAGCAGAGACCTCATATGCGAGCAGAGAAGGGTGATTTTAATCTACAAATCAGCTATAAAGAGTTGGCTGAAAAGAGAAAATCCAATTTCCCCACTTTATACGTGATTGTTATACATTACTTGCACAATTCTAACGAATTGAGTTGACTCATGATTGCTTCAGTACATATGAGGATTAGTTTCACCACCACAATAACCAACCAAACAACAATAATAAAAATTAAGAGGATTCAGTGCCTCCATAGTGACAGAGGTCTGTCCGAAGGAGACTGATACGGTTTAAGAAGAAGATGACAACAGAGAAAGCTTTTTGAAAGAGATGCAATGGACCTTGGAAATCCTCAAAAGGAAAAATTTGTCGTGTAAGAATCTGTGAGCTTAAATGTCTAGAGGGCAGGGGGTTTGAGATGTGGCTGTGGGCATTTCCAGCAGTCAGAAAATGGTTTGCAGATAGTGCAGGATACCAGAAGACCTTGGATTAGAAGCTGACCAGAGAAATCAGAATTTAGTGCATGTTTTAGAGATAGCTTAAAGGACAATATTTAGAGGGAGAAATACTTTCTGTGTAAATAAAATTTACTTTTCAATTTGCATTGATTCAATTTTCTACTCAATGTGCTATAGAAATATTGTATATGGGCATAGACTGGTGTGCATGAAGGTGAGTGGGTAAAATATTTCTTTAGTCAAATATTTAAATGTGCCTATGTCTATCATCTGTCTATCTATCCATTTCTCTATTTGTCTATTGATTATCATCTGTAATTCACTAGAAACTATTCAAATAATGGTTTGGAACATGGTTTTTAAAAACCATTTAGTATTCAGAGATGAGATAGTAGAAAAAAACGAATAATACGAGAAGTAAATGTACACATGAATGCAGAGGGTTGAGAGTGCAAATCCTTGAGAGGCACAAGTCTGGAGTATTGGTCATGGCTGCTGGAGGACATCTGTCTGGGTGGGGTGCCTTCTAGCCAGATGAGAAGAAAGGAATATTTATGAAGTGAAAATAGTTTAATAACAGATACCAAAGAACAGGTGTCTGCGAAGTAATCACTTCCTGTACTCCCTCAAATGGGACATTCAAAATTCAGCTTAAGAGACTCCAAATTAGATGAGGTGTCTGAAAACTGTCACCTCTGGAATCTCAAGAGCCACTTCTGCTTTCAGTTTTTCCGTTCACTTGCCAGGTGAGCTGGTGAGACCTTCTGTCCCAGTGGTGACCCACCTTTGACCGATGCTAAAAACAAAACAAACTGGGGGAAGAAAGGGAGGAACAGTAAGTGCCTGCTAGTGGACACTTCAACCTATCTTTTTTTGTCCAGGGTCATATCAGCTATCTTTGGGATTAGCTGCTTATGAAGAGGAATCTTAAGAAAATATAATTGGGAGCTCGTGATTTAGACTGAGATAAGCAGAATAGTTAAGACAATTTTAACTCTTAACGAAGGAGTTTCATGGCTGAGGTGGAGGCTGAGGAAAAAATGCACAGGGCCATAGGGATGGAAGAGATGGCCTCATCCACCTGAGATTCATTGAGCATATACTATGCACCCAGCCTGTTATTCTTGCTTTGGGAAAGAAGAAGAATGCAGGTCCCGTTACGAAGAAAGTAGCGGCAAAAGTTGATGACAGTTGCTGTGTGGCGGAGGGGTGAAGATCAATTTAATGTGCCTCAAAGTTAACTTTTGGGATTTTTAATTTTGAGAAAAAAAGATGTAACACCTGTCCACTTAGTGTGAGGGTGACGAGGCACTGAAGAGTTTTAAATAGGGAGAACAGTTCAATGTGACGAGGAGGACTGAGCAGGGCTCTCAGCCCCCAGGCTGTAGACCAGTATGTTTTTCTGGCCTTGGAGATACCTGCCCTGGAGCACTGAACTGCGAGCAGGTGGTGAGGTTGAGCCTCTGTCAGCCCGCTCCTATCAGATTCTAATGCCGCTCTGATCTGACAGGAGGTGTGCTACTCACCATTCCAAAGCTCCAACAACCTGCTGCATAACTAGCGCCCCACTTTCTGTCCTGAGAGGATGGTTTCTAAGTAAATTGGACTCTGGTGTCAAAAAGGTTGGAGGCCAGAGATGAAAGAAAACACACAGATGCATTAAAACACACACCCACACAGACACACGCAAACATACACTCTTCACAGAAATAAACAAGTAGTTTTCACCAGGGTCTTCTGCAGACTTACATGTTCATTGGCTAAAAAATGTTTCAAACAAAAGCTATAAAATTATTTTATTCACATATAAATTTGAAAGATTTTCATAACTGTAGAAATGCCATTACATTTCAAACAATGGCCACAGTAGGGCTAAACTCCTTGGCTATCTCAGCCAACATTCTTGTGAAAGGATGCAGTTTCTCTTGAGTTATATCATTTTATATCACTCATATCTTTGTCTTAAGTTTGTAAAATGTTCTTTCATTGTGATATCTCCTATTTATAAACAAATCACAAAACAATGGTCA
Organism: Ctenodactylus gundi; assembly: GCA_004027205.1. Taxonomy (NCBI): domain Eukaryota; kingdom Metazoa; phylum Chordata; class Mammalia; order Rodentia; family Ctenodactylidae; genus Ctenodactylus; species Ctenodactylus gundi. Next base: position 104,489 of record PVKB01003824.1, on the reverse strand, counting down.
CAATGATCAATTGCCTAATTAGGCATTGCCCATGAGATCAGTTCTTCCAGAGATAAAGACTTCAACCTTGAAACGAAATATTTTAAAAATTATTTGTAGCAAATCAAGAGCAAATAAACTAGCACATATTAGAGGAAACCAGACCAAAAGTAGAGCTGAGTTTCACATTTTTAATAGTTTTAGTCTGGGGCAAATCCCACTCTAAATTCTTGAGGGGTTGTCGAAATGTAGGCAGAAGCCCATTGTCCTCCTAGTTTCAGGAACCATAGAAAAGAAGTCCAGAGCCTCGGTGCCTGAGCTTTGAGACAAGAAGACCCAGACTGACAGAGCCAAAGAGGAGGGGGGAACTCCAAATCTGTGTGACTACTCTGTCCATCCAAACCTTTGCATAAATCCTAAACCTTGCATTTGAAATGCAAACCAAAACAATGCTAAGATACCATCTCACTCCAGAGAGAATGGCCTATATCAACAAGCCTAAAAGCAATCAGTACTGGTGAGGCTGTGGGAGAAAGGAACCCTCCTGCACTGCTGGTGGGAATGTAAATTCGTACAACCACTCTGGAAAGCAGTATGGAGATCTCTCAAGTAATAGAAATAAATATCCCCTTCAATCCAGTTACACCCCTCCTGGGAATATTTCCAAAAGAGGTAAAAACAACACATAACAGAGACATATGTATTCCCATGTCCATAGCAGCACAACTAACAATAGCTAAAATATGGAAGTCACCAAAATACCCATCAACAGACCAATGGATACACAAACTGTGGTATTTATACACAATGGAATACTATGCATCTATGAAGTCCAACAACGTGGAGGCTTTTGCAGGCAAATGGAAGAAACTTGAGAACATCATGCTTAGTGAAGTGAGTCAGAAGCAGAAGGTGAAACATCGGATGGTCTCTCTGATATGAGAGACCCAGATCACAACTATGTCATGGAACTTAAAGTGAAAAACAGAAGGAACCAGGGGGTGAGGCTGGGAGGGATTGGGGGATGGATAGGGGGAGGGCCAAAAGGAGAGTGGGGAAGGCCTTGTTACCTTGACAAGCTACCTATATGCACAAAATGCTCAACTTCATTGTAAACCTTAAATTTTGTGCTTATACATATCAATAAAATGGGGAAAAATTTTTTAAAGAATTAAACTGAGGTTTCGTTACTTGGTATTTGAGTTTAGTCAGTTAACTATCTGCTTAAAAATACATTTTACAGAAATGAATAGAATTCATTGTTTCTACAATGTAGCATTCCAGTGTTCAGCATACAATCTAAATCTACCAAACACAGGGAGAATAAATGAAAATAGACAGCCAAAAAGGAATCAAAGTAACACAGCAAACGGTGGTGTCAAAGCAACTGTTAAGATTACTTCCTGGGATAGAGAGGGAATTAAACTTGAATGAAAGTAGATAAAAATCTCAGTGGAGAGTTATGTACTATTAAAAAAAAATAGGAAAATTATGTAACTAAAATACAGTATCTAAAATGCTAGAAATTACTGTTTGTACTTGATGACATACTTGATATGATAGAAGAAATAGTAACCTTAAAATTATTGTAACCTAAAGAAGAGAAAGATGAGAAGGAGACAAAATTGCCCTAAATTCACATGAAACTGTGGAAAACATCAAACCATCTAGTGTAGCTATAACTTTGAATCCCAGAAAGAAATGAGAAGGATGGGAAGAAAAGCATTTTAAATATGTCCAAAAAGAAGAAAATATAGAAATGATCCAGAAAAAGATATTTTACATACAAAGTACAACATTTCATATGATCATTGATTTTTTCATCAAAAATTCTGAAGACCAGAGGGAACAGAATTACATTTTTTAAAGCTCTGAAATAAAAACAAATCTTTTCAACTCCAAGTTCTATATTCATTGTTACTGAAAAATATTCTTTTAAAATAAAGGCCAAGGAAAGACATTTTCAAATAAATAACAATCAGAAGAGATTGTTGACAGGAATCGTAAATTTGCAAAGCACTAATGAAGTTCCTCTGACTGGAGTAAATAACACCAGATGGAAACATCGTGTCAGGAGGGAATGAAAAGCTCTAGAGATAGTGAATGTCTAGGTAAATACAGAAGAAATTTTTCTTTTCTTATTTCCTTTCAATCTACATAAGCCTATTTTAGGCAATAATTACAGTTTTCTTGTGGGTGATATATACATTATAAAGATATAATACATATGTCAACTTTAGCATAGGGGAGAGGAAGAAATGCAGTATTGATGGTAAAAATACTGAAAATTAAGGGAGCATATGCTAATTCCTGGAAGATCTATGTAAAAGTAGGCAAAACAGAAGAATGCTAAAATGCTCACCTAAAATAAAATCGAACTTAAAAATTTAGAGAGTCCCCAAAACCCAGGAAATTAGGATATACACATTAAAAAACCAAAGAATGCAGGTAACAACAAACAAACTGGAGTATGGACCTAATTTCAGTCACATCAATGATGAATTAAATATTAATGTAATAACTACACGCGTTAAAGGGCAGAGATGATAAGACTGGGTGACAAGACTCAACTGTGTTATCTACAAAAATGTGCTTTAAATACAAAGGCATAGAGCCAAAGGAAATGGCCAGAGAAGAATATTCCATGCAAATAGTGGAATTAATACCAGCTAAAAAAGATTTTCAAGGCATAAAATGTTACCAGAGATAAAAAATATTTTATAATGGTAAAGCATGTGCCAGGATGTGATAACAAACATTAATATATTTAAATCCTGTAACAGGGTTTCAAAATATACCAACATTGTTAAAATTAAAAGGACAAGCAGTCCCCTGCATGAAATCTAGAGACTATAACACGTTTTTCTTATTTATTTTTATTTACATATCACATCCCTTTCCCCTTCCCCTCTCTCTTACCCCCACCTCCTTTTTTCTCTCCACAAAGTATATATTGTTACTTTCTTCCATATCTCTTACACTGGTTATGGTTTTCTCATATCAGAGACACCATGTAACATGTTTTTCTTAACATGAAATCAATTGAATAACTAGACATGAAAATACATAAACGCATAGAATATTAGAATAGGTCTAACAACACTCTTGATCTAATTGATTTTTATGGACCTATGTACTCAAAAAATTCAAATCCATATTATTTTCAAGTTTCCATGTTGGGGTCAGTATTACATATCACACAGCTCAGCATGTGTGGGGTAGTACAAACGATGCATTGAAATGAGCACATGTGATTGAAATACAAGTCTCTGATGTATGCTGTGATCACAGTGAAATGACATTAAAATAAAAAAATATAAAACATTGGATATTTGAAAATTAGTAAATGCACTTAGTAAATTATAGGTCAAAGAAGAAATCACAAGGACGTAAGAACAATGTTTAAATGTATAAGAGTGAAATTACAGTATATTAACATTTGTTAGAGCTAATGGATGCTTGCTGGGAACTTTACAACTTTAAATACTTAAGTTAAAATTTATATGAAGCTCAAGAAAATAAAGGTAAAAGTGAGATTTAAAAGGATAACAAAATAGAAATACTTTCTGACTCTAAGATTTATCATATTGTTTTAATTATTAACATATATACTGTTTACAAATGTCCAGACAGACCAGTGGAGCAGATCAGAGCCCAGAGGCAGACCTGTGCATCAGGTTGAGGACTACACAGGAATTCTCTGTTCTTCTCCTTTGACTTTAATGAGTCAGAAATTAGGTTCAAGTAAAAAAATTCAAAAGGAATATAAGCATATTAAATGGTTAGAATTATAACACACTGAAGTGGATATTACTTAAATGCTAATCAACTGGGTGGAAGATATTTGTAAAGCAGCTATGTTAAAAAGCTTACTATTTTGAAATGTAAGATTTCTAAAGAATAATCTTTATCCCTTTTCTTCACATACAGAAAATCTTACAAATTACAGCTAAGCGTCTAAACTTGACTGTTATAGTGAGTGTTTCTAGTACACTCTAAAAGTTTACAAATTTAGAAGACAAAGACCCATCAAACTACTTGGGAAATAATTCTCATATACAAATGAAAGCAAATTTATAATCAAACATTGCAAATAAAATGCTGTGAATACTCAAACTTCTGTGGTTTTGAATACTCAACCAGAGCTTGTGAGTACCCAACCCTAACTCACGCTTCCTATGAGAATATCCCAGATAATAGAAATTAACTAAAACATGTTTCAAGAAAATTTTACATTGAAATAAAATAAATAGAACACGAGTATTATATTATTTTGACATAACTGTTCACAAATTTTCAAATCATCTCTCATTTCTAAGCTACACAAACTATTTATTTCTAAGTATAGATGGAAAGTTTTCGAGTTCCTTTTATAAAAATATAATAAATTTGATATGAAAATTTGGAAAAGATAAATCAGAAAGGAAAAATATCCACTGGACATTTTTCTTGATATGCTTAATATAATAAAGATATCTACAATAATAAAGCAGCAGTTTGTTTAGGTTACAGGTTAAAGGCCTTAAGTTTATAAATTAAGGACAAAATATAGATGTTTGCCCTTGCTCACTATTGTTTTGTAATTTCCTGGAAGGTCCAAAAGTGAGAGAGAAATGGCTAGAAGAGGTAATGTGCTTGTCACAAAGCAAAAGAAAAATTCTAGTGTTGTTTATGTAGGACATAGTAGTCTGTCTAGAAATTGCAAGAGATTAAGTGATCAACTGTCAAAATTAATACAGTTATTTAATTGATTATTGTGTCTTGTCGCAAGGAAATCCTATTAACATAGATCAGATAAGACGGAAATTTATTTTTATCTCTCACTGCAGCCTGGAGATGACGGTGAAGATTCTGGAAACCATTTTGTTCTCATTTTGTTCTGTCTTTCTCTCCACCGTCTTAAAGGGGTTGGCAAACTCTTTTCTGTAATGAGCCGGAAAGTACGTATTTAAGACCTTGCAGTCTTCGTGGTCACATAATCTCTTTCTCCACATCTCTCTGAAGTTAGAAGACAACACCAAAAATCGATCTTTTCCTATAGAAAAGTATCTCTAGTAGCTTCCTAGAAAATTTTGACTAAGGATATTCTATCTAAAGAAAAATTAAAAATATATAATGAAGAAAGTAAAAGTTAAAAAATTAGATGAAAGACAAAATTATTAGAGAGATAAACAGAGTATTTAAAATATGTAGTAAAATTTTCTTAAATTAATTGATAGGCTGAGTACAATTCTGATAAAAATTGCAACACGGTTTTTCCATGAGCTTGATAAAATGATTTTGATATGTGTCTGAAAAGGAAGAGGGAGAGAACTTTCCCAAAAAATGTTTATGATAAAATGAAATGAGAGGGAAATTGGCTTCCCAAATACTGGGCTGTATGTACAGTCAATCAAAAGGGGGTTCAGGGGAGAGAGGAGCATTGCGTGATAGTTGATTCTGACTGGTGATTTGATTGGATAGAGAAACACCTAAGAAGTAAGCAAAGCACACTTCTGGGTGTGTCTTTGAGGAGATTTTCAGAGGTGATCTGCACGCGAGGATGTCAAATTGATGGGAGAGGCACAAGCTGGATGCGAAGGGCAACACTCAGTAGGGTGAGGCTAGGATGGAACCAAAGTAGGAGAAGGAGGAAACCCCCTGGCACCTTCTCCTGGGTCTTTCCTTCTGTCTCTGGCGGAACTCAAAAGCAGCTTCCTTCTGCCACGCTAATCCTTTGTGATGCTTCTGCCTTGCCGCAGGCCTAAAGGCACAGAAGCCTCTTATCATGGACTGAGACCTCTGAAATCATTAGCCAAAATAAACTTTTCTTCTTTTAAGTTGACCTTCTTAGGTATTTTGTTACAATAACAGGAAGCTGAGCAACACAATTTGGAACAGAGAAAGCTCATTGCCTCTTCTCACAACGTCCAGATGACAAAATTTTAGAAAACAGAAGGTCCTATTTCAGCTGCTGTCTGTGTGACAGTGTGAAAGTTATTTAATCAGTCTGAGCATCAATTTGTCATAAAACTAAGTCAATGATACACAGCTTATGAGGGCTTAGGAAGGATTAGAATTTGTTGCTTATTATTTCTCTACACTGGTGTGAACTCCTGGGGTAAAAAATATTGTGTAAATAAAATAATAATAAGAGCTGGGTGTGTAGATCAGGGGTTTAAGCATTTGCCTAGCAAGTGCAGGGCCTTGGGTTTGATTCCCCGGAACCACATAATTTGAGTGTAGTGGTGCATGCGTGTAATCTCAGCACTTGGAGCTGCTGAGGCAGGGGGCTTGCTGGGAGTTCGAGGCCAGCTTGGGCTCCATAGTGAGTTTAGGACCAGCCTCGACTACAGAGCAAGACCTTGTCTCAAAAAATAGAAATAAGTCCAATGTGCATCAACTAGAAATTGCAGTACTTGCAAAACATGCCTAAGGGTGCTGATAAAGGGAATGACAATGGCGATTTTAGTTCTATGACCACATATTATTGGGAATGTTACTTAGTTTCTCCATGTCTCTGTCTTCTCATAGGAAACATTTAGAAAATAATGCTTAATTCTCACGGATGTGATATAAGATGATAACATACCAGTAATAATGTATTGATCACTTACTCTGTTCCAGGCCCATGATACATCTTACAATTTAGATTTGAGCCTTCACACAAATCTTAAGATATCAGTACCATCTTCATCACCACCTGTCTTAATTATGGGTATTATTTACATCTTTCAGAGGAGGAAAAAGAGGTAAAGTGATTTCTAGAATTTACCAAAGGTCACACAGCTGGTTACTGCTCACTTCAGGTCCAGAACTGGGGCTGCCTTTCACTATTAGGGTGTTACTTGTGTAAATACCCAGCAGTGGGCTCATATTTGATACAGGTAATGAAGGACGACACAGGTAATGAATAATAAACAAACAGTAGTTACATCTGATTAGAATCAACTGGTTTGGAATGCCATGCTCCCACCACAGAGGCAGTGAATAGGAACTGTACTTGAGATCTAGCTGGTCTGTCTCACCACCCAATCTTTATTCAAAGAGGAGAAAGTTTGAAGGCTCAGTGAGTTCTTGAGGTTAGGAACTGTGCTTTGTTTGCAAAGCAGTGAGGACAGTGTTTGCATGTGATGGATTTTCAATAAGTGAGGCTATCGATGCTGTGGCTCACCTTGTGTCCAGAGGTCAGGCCAAGTGCCTAGCTGTTTATCCACCACCCAATAAGTATGTATTGATCGAATGATTGCTTTAATATATTTCTGTATTCCAAAGTTTTTGACGTTCCTAAATGCCCCCAGAATTAGGATTATATAAGGAAATAAAAGATACCGTACTGTGAAAAGTCTTGTAGCTTTAAGTCAATGTTTGTGTGCGATACAACATTTTCTATTTAAATTTGGTTTGTGGCTACTAGATTTGTAGGGAATTTCTGCATCTGCAAAGGAAGTAAAAATTTAATTCGCTTTAAATCAACTCAACATGCATTGCTTGAATGTTTAGAAATAGTAACTAATCATGTCCCCCAAATCTGATGGGTTTTAGGTACACATTATAAGCAGTTTCACAATTTGGTAAAAGGTTTCAACAAAAATGAAAGATTCAAAAAAGAAATATATATTTTGCCAGAAGTATTTCTAATTGCCTGTTTTCAGTTCTGTATCAAATGTTTGTGTTGACACAATCAAGATAGCAATTCTGTCTTATAAAAATTTTAGAGTCTTACTAAGTCTTGTTTACTTTAATCCTCTGTAAATTTTGGGTTGAAAATTCTTTATAATGATAGTGGTTAACTAAGTTAAAATGTCCCAGAAAAGCATCATTTTATTGGAGTGGATCGACTGATTTGATGGCAAGAACAAAACCACTGAAATCTGGGCATGGTGGTCCTGCGTGTATTTTGGCACCACGAGAAGCTGGCACCCGTGGATTGAAAGTTCCAGCCCAGCCTAGGCAATTTAATGGGACTGTTCTATAATGTAAAACGAAAAGGGCTGGGGATATAGTGCAGTGCAAAGGCCCTGGGTTGAATCTCAAGTATCGAAACGCGTGCGCGTGCGCGCGCACGTGTACACACACACACACACACACACACGCACGCACGCACACACACCAATAGACAAATTTAAAAATTGTGCTTCATTATTACAAGAGTTTTCTCTGCTAGTGTAAATGGTGCTTCTACACAGAAAACTAGGATTGTAATTTTGATTCCAGAATTTTGTCGTGCTATTTTAGAGTTAAAAAAATCTACACCCCAAAGTGAATGACAATGTAGAAAGAGAGGCAAAGTTCAGACAGGAAAGAGAGCAATCTTGGAAAAATAGGTGGACATAGACGCTCACCAATTGCCCACACCCCATGGTTCTATTGTGTTACAGAATTTGGAATTCATGTATTTACAAAAAAGGCTAGATTTTATGCCATGTGAATTGTTTTACTACAATAAAATCATAAAACATCTACAGATATAAGCAAGCAAGACATTCATGAAAGAGAATAGACGCTCTACTGTAAAAACTCTTGGAGACTGAGAACAAGAGAAATAACAGTGCAGGGAAAAGGAAAGGAGGCAAGAAAGGAGGGTGCAGAGCGTGTGAGTGAGAGATGGGGGAAGAGGGAAGAGAGGCCTGGGAGCACAGCCCTTCCCTTCTATGTGAGCTTCTGAAATCATCCACGGAGAGCTGAGACCTCAGCTCACTGAGCCTAAAGAGATGAGAGACAAAGTGCTGAGACTGACGATAGCGACTGTGATGTACAGCTTTGCGGAGGCGAGGTCACGGGTTTGCATAATTTCTTTCAAAGGAAAGAGAGAAGGAGAGCAAACAGGACTAGTGCAGCCAGCTCAGCCCCTCACTTTCTAGTTCATAATGAACGCCCCTCCCTCCATCAAGGGCATTTCTCTCATTTAAGGAGCAGGCAGGAAGCAGACGTCGCCCAAGTACAAGGGTTCAGTTTGCAGTGAGGCACAAATCACATTTCATTTACCAGGTCCTACAGATGACAGGATATCATTGTGTCCCCAGAGAGCCATATTCATTAAAAAGAAATCTTAAGTAATTACAACAATTAATTGACTTGAAACGGTTTCTGGTGGATAAGGTTTACATAATTCATTTGCCAGACAAAACAAGCCTGATGGAATGTGGGAAGATGTTGTTTAGAAGCGGCTCCTCCATCTGACAAGGTACCTGCCGAAAATGTGCTTATCGACAGGATCCTCTCTCTTTTTCTTCTTCCATAAAAGAAAAGAATAATTTGTAAAGTGAGAAATAGGAACTGAAAACTTCTGACAGACTATTGAGTCCACAGCGTGACTCTGCAGCAACTCTTCACTTAACTGCCCTTAATAAAACTGATGGATTATGTCAACTGAGAGATCTGAGTTTGTCATTTGGAGAACCAGGTGGATGCAAGGCAGACGTTTCTCTAAACAAATATTTAGAATATAAATCAAGATCTAGTCCAAAAACTCTTTTATTCTTCAACTAATGGACACGAACGACTGCTCTTGTCCAATTAATATTTTGTTGGTGTTATCAGCCATTAGTCATGAACCTTTTTATCTCCCAGCTTTTGACATGTGGGATTTAAGATTTAATTTGGAGAGGAATGTTACTTGAGAGCTATAGTGAGTAATCTCTTTTGAGTGCTATGAAATGTAATTTTCCAACCACCTTGCACCCAAAATATGACCACCTGATCAAACTTCTGCTTGATCACCATTTAGTTTTGGGAAAATGATTTAGTGAAATCCACAGAAGAGGAAACTGTCCTCACATATAGCCCTGCTGTACCATACTGAGGTGGTGGGAGAGTGGATGGTGGTAACTTAGAGAACAAGGAAAAGGGAATATCCTATAGAAATTTTGAGGTTGTTTAGCCTTTTCTTCCTTTTTGTAAATGTTTATACTTAATGAATTAGATCGATTAACAGATTTTCTTGAGTGGCTTTCACACATCAAGACTTTCTTTTTTTAAAGTAAATTTCATGGCTTCTCCAACGTGAGAAACCCAAAGTATAAATAGGAAAAGAGCAAAATGAAAGAGTGATGGAAGGAAGTGAAGTGTAATTTTGTGGAGAGGGAAAAAGGAGATGCTGGAGGTGGGTGCAGGGTGGGAAAGGGGCGTGGAGAAAAAGTGATGGTGTGGATGTGCGTGCACCAGTTCCCCACGTTGAATGTAATTATTGTGCGCACGTATACATACTTGTAAAAAAAATTTTTAAAAAGTAGATTTATTTTTTAGCTGATACATGAAAACTTAAATTTATACTTGTTGATGGCATAATGTGATATTTTGATTCATGTATACATTGTGTAATTTTTAAATCAAGTTAAGTATATTTGTCTCCTCCAACATTTATCAATTTCTTATGGTGGAAACTGTTAAAATCCTTTCTTCTAGCTTCTTAATATGTACAGTATATTGTTGTGATTATATCTTGGGTGAGGGGCATCTTGCTCTTAGAAGTCACAGAAGCTGCCTTGTTCAAGGGACTAATGTTGGGACAGAAACTCAAAAGTAAGAGTGACAGACTCAAATTTGGTTCTGCCAAATCAAGGCCCAGACTGCCTGCTTCCGTATCCCCTGGGAAGCTTACTGAACACATGAACGCAAGGTTCAGGGCAGACACACAAAACTAGACTTGGGCCTTGATGTCTTGGCAGGCAGCCCAAACAACTCTGCCATTGGTGAGGCGCCGAGTTCTTGCAAAGTTCTGTGGGGTGAATTTCAGCTTATTGGTGCTTCTAGAAACTATTCTGTCCCTCCTCCCACCCCTCATCCCCACCTGTGCCATTTATTTCAATGTTGCGCATTTCTGGACTCTAGACTTTCTGTGAAAAGTTGTAGCTTTCAAGTCTTATCCAATTAAGAAGCTTTATTGAACACCGGAAGCTAGAGCTATTACAATCAATAATATCTCCAAAACTTTGTTTTCATATTTTCTTAAATTCCTGAGTGACTATGTAGATTTTCAGCTGTGTTCTATTTTTCAGGTCTATAATTGCCATTTGGCTTAGCAGAAGCAATTTCTATTTCTTTACTGAGATGCTTTCCTAAGTGTTTAAACAGAATTTGTAACGGACTGTTGCAGCAGTTATATGATGGTTGATTTCAAATCCTTTCAAATCTTTCCACCACAGGACTTGTCAGGTTGTGATGAATTGGTCGTCTTTAGCATGTTGTGATTTTCTCAGCATCTCAGATAATCTATTATGTCTTCTTGGCTCTTTAAATTTAAAATTTTATTGATTTAAAAAAATTTTAAATCTTTTTCTTAAATTTCATTTTATCATTTCAATAAGCAGTGGAATGGTTACATGCATGAGCCCGTGTTTCAGGAGCTTTATCACGGGTAGATCAACATTTTCTTTATTGTTTTTCATCTATCTATCATCTATTTAGACCTATCTGTGGAGAAAACTATGAAAAAGTAAAAAGAAATCAAAATTGGGAAACAGAGGTGCTGTGACCACAGTAGGTGATGATAATGACAAACAGAGCAAGCCAAATATCAGACAACAGGTGGGCCTGAGCGTGTGTCCTAAGCTGGTGATGGCTCGGAATGTTCAGCAAGAACAGGCTGTGGGGACTCAGCTACACACAGACATCAGAGTCACCTGACAACCATGAGATATACCAAAAGCACCATGAACTGGCGCACCCTAAGATGCTGGGTGGACCCAGGAGGAGACAGGTAGCACTTATTTAAGAATAGTTCCATTTACAAGTTTGCGTTCGCAAAGGCCTCTCGGCCCCATGCTGGCTACATGTGTGAGTCCTTGCGTTCGCAAAGGCCTCTTGGCCCCATGCTGGCTACATGTGTGAGTCCTTGCGTTCGCAAAGGCCTCTCGGCCCCATGCTGGCTACATGTGTGAGTCGCCAGGGATGTTCATCTGCGCTGTTGCTCCATCTAGGACCATCATCTCTAGTACCAGTAGCATAATGCTGAAAGTCCTTACTTCAAGTTAGTTTATATTAAGGGATTGAACTCGGGGCTTTTGCACTGAGCTGTATCCTTTGCCCTTTTTAAAATTTATTTTGAGGTAGGGCCATCCTAAGTTGCCAAGTTGCTCAGCTGAGTGACAGCTCATGATCGTCCTGACTCAGCCCCCACAGTGCTGAGGCTGCATGTGTGCACCATGCCCAGCTTAGGTCTTTCATGTTAGCAGTTTAATTGCTCCGTGTAAGTTAGTTCCCAGAACCTCCCCCGATTTGCTAGGCTGTGGCTTTAGAGCCTCTGTTTTACTTGTCTGCCTGGGTACGGGTGCCAGTAAGGTGCTCAGTGGTGCCTCCTGGGGCTGGGCTGAGGGGCTGGAGGGCTGCTCTAGTTGATTCTTCTCTATTGTCTTGAAGAGGAGTAAGAGAGCTCAGGGAGGAGCGAGGGGAGGGGGCTTTCTTGAGCAGGTACTTGTTCCAGGGAAGCTGTCAGTGGGGTAAAGGAGTCTCCGCCTCCAGCCTTGTGAAGAAGAACATGGCCCCTGGGAGCCTATTGTTAGTGGGTCTCTCAGGTCCAGGGATCTAGTTCCCCTAGATGGTGGCAATTTGCCTCCAGTTAACAGAGCGGCTCCTCTTTCTAGTGGAAGAATGGAGCTCTCTGGGCTGCCCTCTGCCGTGCCGTTGGAGATGGAAAACTGAGTCTGCTGGTTATATGATTAACTGAAATACTGCTCAGCACTCTGGGAATGAGACAGCACAGGTGAAACTGCGTGAACTTGACATTGGAATAAGAGAGGCAGAGAGAACGAAAGGTCAAAGGGTGCAGAAAGCATTAAATGCAGAATCTTAGCCAAATAGGATGACAGGAAAGCTAAGAGAAAACTAGCCGTCCTGAAACGTGAACGGGGCCCATGGGCTGGTGTTGCCCACGGGGTGAGGGAGAGCTCCAGAAACGGCAAGCACGCGGAGAGCGCCCTGGATTTGGAGATTTTTTTTGTGATTTGTGAGGGGAGGAGAGAGCAGTGGTCACCATCGGCGACAGCTGTGGAGCACCGCTTGGCTTCGGTTCGCGCTTCTCAAGCCAAGCCTGTGTTACAATCACCTGGAGCACCAGGGCCCTACCGGGGGGCTCTAACTCAGCAGGTGTACCAGGCCTGAGAGTTTACTCCTCACCATCTGTGTGGTGCTAATGCTGTGGGCCTGGGGCCACATTTTAAGAAACAGCAATCAAGAAAAACCCAGGCTTCCCTGAGATTGATGCACTTGAAAAGGATGGGGTCAAAAGCTAATTTTTTACCAGTGGCGTTCTAGAAAGCAGTGAAGCTGGCCAACGGAGGAGGAATAACTGGGAGCTTGGATTAAAGATGAAGGGGACTAGGTGGGAATTCAGACACTGCCACACGGCAGGCCGCACAGGGGAGATCCCAAGGGGTCGTCAAGTAGTTATTTAAAATTGGCTTCTGTCTGTGCACCCTCTACTTTGTCGATGCAAGAAAGCGCAGTAGGGCATTTCGCCGTGGGTGGAAGTGGTTTTGGTTCAGGCCAGTATGGAATAGAGTCGGCAGCTTCACACAAAAGGAGCAGGCTGGCATCAGAGGCCTTTGGCAAATCGTGACAGCGGAAGGACTCTCTACTCTTCCTTGTAGCCTTTTAACGGCTTGCCATTGCCTTTGGGGTACTAGGCAGAACTGGAACCCTGTGGCCCTCCATAACTGTGGGTTACGCATTCTCACATTCACTCAACTGCAGGTCAAAAATATTTTTAAAACTTTGAATACGTACAGACATTTTTCTTGTTATTTTTATACAATATAGCACTGGTAAAACAACAGCTAATTATATAGCACTTGTATTAGGAGTTATGGCTGATATTACATGAGATATGCTGTATTAATTATTCTAGGTAATCTAGAGATGATTTAAAATGTATAGAGGACAATGCTCTAGTCACATAGGATGTGTCCTATTTCCTTGGACGCCCTGTGCTCTCTCTAACATCGAGGCCTTTGCCCGTGTTCATGAACTTTTATCTTACACTTTTCCCCTTGCATTATTACTTTCTGCAGTCTTCTACTGCCAACTTGGTTGTCTACAGTGGAGAAAACTTTCTGAGCCATTCCAACTAGAGCGCTTTCCTTCTGCCTTTTACAACATGCTTCATTGTTGGAATTCCATGTTCACTATTCATTTTTTGCTTACTTCTAGTAATGGCAGCACGGCAGAGGGATGGCCAACTCATCTGGATTTGTCTGGAACTTTCCTGGTTTTACAGCCGCAAGGCCAGTGAACTGGAAACTGCTAAGCCCCAGCAAGCCAGGACGGTGAGCCATCTTGGGCTTGTTCATTCCGCACTCCTGGGCCTACCACTACGATGGTCATACGTGGCATGCTCACAACACACACAGTAGGCAGAACTAAGAAGTGCTTAAAGCCAATAGAAGGGAATTTATCCCTCACTCTCAGCAGGCCTCTGATTTCATTACTTCAGAAGGGGAAAGAAGATAAAAGAGAGCTATTATTCAAAACCATTTTGGCATCTGGTTCCAAGTTTTCACTGTGAAATTACAAGGTGGGTTTAAGACTACTCACATATGATAAGACAATGTGTCAATCCGGCCTGCTTGGCATAGAAGTCCCCACTGGTTCAGTCAATAAATAGTACTCTTTTGTGTTCATCCTCAAAATATCCACGTGTCTCCATACGTCCACGAGTAAATTACATTTATTTTCTTGAAATATTCTGGCATGAGATTATTTTAAACTCTATTGGCTGTGAATATGAAGAGGAATAAAAGATTAGCTTGGGCTCCAGAATAGAGAGCCATAGGCATTAGATTCCTAGGTTGTCATGGGTTAGGCTGAGATGACATTCTACGTCACGTCCCCTTGATGTCCCCTTTCTTCCACACTGCGAAGATCATAAATGCCTTTCTAAGTACACGCATGATCTGTACCCATGAAGAAATGAAGTGCATTACAGGAACAAAATGTCCTGAGTCAAGTTCTAGTAAACACACTCAGTAATTCATCTTGAAACTCCTTTGTAATTTTAAACAGACTTGTGAGTGCTTTAAACTGTGTAAGAGTGTTTATTAACCCAGGATGTTTCAGAGTCAGCATCAAGTATTTCAGTCTTCCAAACAAGAAAATTAGAAAGCATGTCTTGTTCCCACAGCGACAGAGGAAGGGCAAAGGCTATTAGGACAACTCATCTTCTACACTATTAAAAACATCCTGACAGGCTTGTCCCAGTCCAAAGACAGACCCAGTGGAGCTGGGGGTGAGAAGAGTAGCCGTGGCAGCAATTGCCAGGCAGGCATGTGGTCAACTTGTGTCTGGATGTGAGGATAGAGATTGAAGGGTAGAAAAAAGAGAAACGGTATGCTTCTCCTCAGACGCATGATTTTTACTCTGCTCTTGTGTTCTTACTTTAGTCTTTGAGGGAAAAGATGAAAAGAAGCAGAGGATGAAAGAGTATGTGAACACAGAGTCAGGGGAGATGGTCAGGAGTGTTTTCACCTGCTCAGAACCAATTCCATTTATAGATCAAGAGCACTGTTACTCTTTGCTGCCCTTGTTTTCAAATAGTGATGATGGAAGAAGCGGGTGTGATCTTCCATCCATTCTTCACCTTGATATTCATCCCGAAAGCAGATGGCTTTCCTACAAGATGCAGCTGTGCAGGGAGTGCAATGGATCAACAAGACCCATCAGCACGGCTCTAGCCGGCTAAGTTACAAATTATCCTAAAAACTCAATTGCTTACCACAACCACTATTTTAAAAAATCTTATCATTTTGTTGGTCAGGAATTTGGATACAGTTTATTTGGATGATCCTTCTTTCTCATGAAGCACTGACTGTGGTTACTTGTGATCAACTCATTGGCAGATGGGCTGCTCTGAAGGATCTAAGACAACTTCATTTCATAGGTCTTGTGCTCTTGTGCCTTAGGAGGGTGTGGTGACTGATACCTAAGTCCTAAACACTGGTTGTGTTAATGTTATCTGATATGGCAAGATGGATTTTGCATATGTGATTAAATTAAGGGTCTCAAGATGAGCAGATGTTCTAAGTTATTTAAGTGGGTCATAAATACAGTTGGAAGTGACCTTACAAGAGAGAAGAAAGGGGAGATTTAAGAATAAAAAGAAGGCAACCATCTGAGGACCAATACACGATGGTCCATTGCCGGCTTTGAAGGTAATGGAAGAGGACAGAACCAGGGAACCCCTGAATTGTTGGTGTGACTGTTTAGGAAAAGCATGAAACAGAGTCTCCTCTAGAACCTCTGATGGGAATGAGGTTCTGCTGTTACCTTGGACTGCTGTCCTCCAGAAATATAAGAAACTAATGTGTGTTTCCTAAAGGCACCGTTTTTGCAATTTGTAATGATTTGATCAAAATGACCAGAAGACTGGATTGGACTGGGACTTTTAAATGAAGTGCCTGTGTGATGTTACCAGCATGGAGAGAGTCTAGGGCTTCTTTCATGGCAGCGCAGGGCTTCCAGAAAGTTTCAAGAGAGGAGGGACAAGCTTCCAGTTTCCTGAAGCTTGGGCAAAGCAATCAGAGAGCCTGTCCAGATTCAAAGGATGGAGGTATAGAGCCCCCGCCTCCAGACAAAATGTCTCCCAAATATCTCTCTTGCCATTCCCTCAGCTTTTCAAAAGCACGCTGATTTTACATAATCAGATGATTTGACAGGTGTTCCAATGTTTAGACATCTGGAATTAAAATGGATCTGAGATGGGGTCATTGCATCAGCACCATGCAATGCACACTGGCTGTTAACCCTAAGCTGTTTAGAGAATGATGCTATATTTGCTGCTACAATATTTAATAATACAGTCAGGCTAATAGGGACTTGCATTTTGGCCAGGAAAACCAATTTCCTGGACTCGTCATTTTGGGAGAAACTCAGTTGCTTTCTGGCTGTTCCAAGGTACAAGCTGCATGGCAGCCAATAAAAAGTGCCACAACTAACCCCTGTGTGAGTGATCTCCGGGGTTTTAAGAAACCATAATCACATATATTGTCAGGGCTTTTGGAAAGAACAGAATCAGTGTAATTAGAAAAGGGGATTTGGTAGATTGGCTGAGGGATCAGAGGTTGGAAAACCCCGTGATGGCCAAGTGCAGGCTGATGAGCCAGTAGAACCAATAGCTGCTCAGTCCAAGAGGCTGCAAAACTCAGAACAGAGGCCCAGTGTTAAGCCCCAGTCCTAGTTTCCTAAGCAATCCTGGTGTGAGATTGTGCTGAAATGCGGAAGAGGCTGGGGTCCAACACTCAGGGATAAGAACAACGGCAGAAGATGCGCTCTCAAAAATCAAGCTTGTGTGTGCCAACTGTCTCCATTCCTCGTCTGCTCCACTGGAGCCCCCGGCCCATCAGATAATGCCTCCTACAGGGAATATCTCACCTCCTCATTTCAACAGCCTGCATGCCAATTGTGCCTGGAAATACCCACATAAACACACGCAAAAGTTTTCATTACTAACAGAGAAGTATATTTTGTAACTATACCTGAACATGTGGTTTAGAAATGTTTGGAATTGGGTTGTGAAAAGAGTTTAGAAAGGTTTGAAGATGGGCGTGAGAGAAGCCATAAATGCTGTAAGCCGGGATTGGTGAGTGATTGTGGTGGGAGTCAGGAGACCAGAATGCTAATAGAAATGTGGAGAGTCCCCTCCAGGTGCGTGAGGTTTGACAAGGAAACAGGCTCTGTAAGGAGTTGGACTAGAGGTCATGTGAGTTACTTTGGCAAAAAAAAAAAAAAAATTGTCTGCATTTTGTTCACGATCTCAGATTTTGTGTGAGACTGAATTTAAAGTGGCAGATTAATTGATCTGGTGGAGGGAATTTCAAGGAAGTCCAATGTTTGGGTTGTGCCAGTGGGTACAGATGGCAGGTTTTAGCCATATTTTTTTAGTGGGAGAGAGAGCATAAAATAGAACAGAAAGATTTGAAAAACTTAAATTTCGACCTGAAAAAAAGAACACATGTAAAATTAGGACTAAGATGTGGTTACTGAAGAAACACCAACTACTTTGAACTGGGATGAGAAGAAAGATGCCTTGAGAGCATCTCAGATAAGCAAGACTTCACCATTATGGGCTAAAGGGTGCAAAAATATGACATTTTTGTTTGAGAAAAGAGTCCTTGGGCCTCTTAGTGAAGAAAGGACACCTAGAGAACTGATTCTCTGAAATTGATTTCTGTGTACTCAGTATCCGGACATTCAGAGGTCACTACAGCTGTGGTCCAAGGGTTCCTGAGTATTGTTCAAGCTGGTGGCAGATCTTGGCATTGGTCATGAAATACCATTATTTTATTTATATATTTATTTGTTTACTCAGACAAGGTCTTGCTCTGTAGTTCAGGCTGGTCCTGAAGTCACAATGGCTGGCCTTGACTCAGCTCCCGAGTGATAAAATTGCAAGCATATGCATGCCACCATGCCCAGTTTATGTGGTGCTGGAGAATTGAATTCAGGGCCTTGCGTTGATAGGCAAGTGCTCTAACCACTGTGACATTCTTCCATCCCTCAAACTGTTATTTTTAGCTGTGATGGATGCAAGAGTTTGAGGTTAGGGTGACTTCTACCCTGATTTTAAACAAAGTCCTGGAGGGCCAGGAAATGTGCCCTTGAGACTGGGGTATGTGAAATTGTGGGAACATAGCCAAAGGTATGGTGGAGAGTCTAGGCAGTGAGAGATGCCAGCACCATGAAAGGTCTTCCAAGGATAGCTACAGGTTTTGAGCAGAGGCCATGTGAGCTGCAACTGGCAAGGCCAGAGGGGTGGTACCATCTAAGCCTCCTGAAATTTATATCCTAACTCCATGTGCCCTGATGCTAGACATGGCGCTACATGACCTAGTCTTCTTTTAAGAGACCACCTAGAAGCTGCCGCATGTTTCACTGCTTTTATCTCTAATGAAAGTATCATAATGGGGGTAGAAAATCTAATCTTTATGTTGGGTGAACCTGGATATAGCTAAATATCAGTGTTCATATATCCAGGGAAGATAGAAAAAACAAAACACAGGGAGGGAAAAAAATCGGATTTTTGATTGGATTGGATTAGTAGCCTTATGTCAGCTCATGACACAAACCTACTAATATTAATATAAAACAAGTCATGTCTTTCCTCTCCAAAATGATACTGAATTACATTTGAATATGTACATCATTAAACCTGCTTTTTCTAAAGTCTTTTCTGGTAAAGTTGGGATGTATCTTAGGATCATCCGTGTCTTAAATTCTAGTAAACATGATCCATCTCTCTTTGAATTTATTCCTTCAAGTCCACGAAGCAGACAATCTTAGCCTCACAGTTCAGAAGAGTTTGAGAGCTTACTCAGACTTGGCCATGAATTAGAGACTGATGGAACTAGTTTCAAAATATTTAATGTTTTCTGAACATGTACAGAAGTGTTTGGACTTTGGGAAAGAAAATAACCTTGCTGTGAGAGGCTCTCTCCAGTTTTCCCTGTGCTAGAAGATTGTTTAGTAAGAGAGACGCAATTCAAAGCCCAGGAAGGTGGTGGTTTGAGAATGTCAAGGGAAGTTGTGATAGAGTACTGGTCTAATCTGTCTTTGTCATAGAATTGTGTGTGACTATCCCAAGGAGTGTTAATTTGGGCTCCTGGATTCTTTCAGCAGCGTTTTGTTGCTTCTGAAGGGGCTACAGTGTAGGTCCCAGCTGAATTTGTGTGAAAGCCTGGTAGACAGCTGGTGTAAACAATCCAAACTGAATTTCCTTCCATCCAAACAGGTTCCTAAATGCACAGCAGACGTGAAAAATAGACTCTTGGACAATTTATATCTCTTGTGAGTAGTAATGAAAGAAAGCTTCCCAAGTATAAACATAGCTTGGTTTGGTGTTAGAAGCATGTAGTTAAAAAATTATACTTGAAGAAATTTGAATAAGAAAATAGTGATTGTTGAGGGGGATTAAGTACAATGCCAGAATCTAAATGCTTCCTAGAAAACAGATGTTCTATCCTATAGTGGTGTTATCTCATCAGAGCTTGAAGAGGTTCAAATGTTTAAGCCTTAATTATGCATAAGATTCCGTTTCAAGATTTGATTTATATATTGTTACAACAGAAAATACACACACACACACACACACACACACACACACACACACACACACACACACTCACACTTAGTTGATAAGGCCAGGCATTTTCCCATTGGCCATTCTCAAATTGCCTTGCACCATAGAAGAAATTTTGAAAGAAGCACATCATCTACTTGGCTTTGATACAATTTGATGGACCACCAACTCCCAGATATCTTGGTTCCCTGATGCTATCTCTAGAAGTCTAAGTAACTCTCTTGCCTATGGTGTCTACAGGGGCTCACTCTATTCACATAGAGTCATGGAAGCTAATTCCAAATCTAAGCTGAAAATAATGCTTGGTCTGATACTACCATTGGAGTCAAAGAGCAAGCAGTGACAATCAATGCTATCTTTTCCCACTTGAGGAGGAAAAAGAAAAGAGATGGACTGGGTTTTAGTGCTGTTGGACAACTGCTAAACCGTGAGCAGTTTCACTGAACAGTTTGGTGAAAATTGACTTCTGAATCCCATGATGTCTTAATGATCAATGATTTGTTCTCAGTAACGCTTTGGGACTTACTGTTAAGTACAATCACAGATGATATAAATATATCTTCACATGAAGAAGATATGAAATAAATCATCTTTAAAGTAGGAAAGATAAGCTCTTTCCTGGAGGCCTAGTTGAGAATATAAAATGTCTTTTGATTAGCAGTTTCTAAAGTACCACCTGCCAAGGAATCATTAAGTATTGCTGTTGTGATGGAGTGAGGTAGATGCTTCCTAGGTGAGGAAGGGTTCTGTGGAGTCAGGGGGCATTTTGGAAACACAGACTCAGGAAAGAACTGTTCCTTTTTACTCTCTACAATGGAGCGTGAGGTTCAAGGCCGAAGAGCATACACTTTTATAGTTACTCCTAGATTTATATTGTTACGGGAGAATCAAGTTTTTCATCAAGAGTGCCATTCATTCCTTATTGTGTGATTTCCCCCTTCCATTTATTCATTTATTCCATCACTCAACTTATTCTTTTTATTTTTTCTACTTTCGTACTGGCGATGGAACCCAGGCCCCTGTGTGTGATAAGCACATTACTCTATCAATGAGCTACAACCCTGGCCCTTGTTCAGCACATTCTTAGTGATTTCTGTGGACAGACACTGGTGAGCCATGGGAACTGTGAGGAGAGAGAAAGAATATGCACACTGCTGTAGTCAGCAGAGAGACCCTAACCCAAGGACTGCAGAAGTACAGAGGCAGCTGCTGCCCTGAAGTTGGCTTCAGAGGGGAGTCAATAATATGGCAGATGTTTGAGAGTCATCTGTATCAGTTTCCAGAGGAAGGTATTTTGGTTAAAAACTAGAAGAGTGGGAAGTAGGAGAAGGAAGACTACACTTGTCCCCGTGACCTGTGGCCTCATTCTCTGTTTCAGTCACCTAAGTGTCAACTATGGTCCAAAAATATTTCAGAAGTAGAACCATCATTGAAGTCCTGAAACACTTCTAAGTGAGAACTTCTATACATTGAGGAGCAGGGGTTGCACAAAACTCCTGTGATATGGGTTGTTTTATATAAAACTCCTTCAGTATGGGTTCAAAGTACTCAATGCATTAGAGAAGTCTGATGTCAGTAGGGTGCTTTGGTTTGGATCTTAAATGTTCCCCGAAGGTCATTGCGCTAGAGGCTTGGTCTTGAGCCGATGGCATTACTAGGAGTTGATGGAACTGTAGAAGGCCCGGCCTAATGAGAAGTTAGGCCATTGGAGTGTGTCTGGCTGCCAATGGATGAGCAGGTCTCCTCTGCCATGAGCTCCTTTCCTGATGTACTGTCACCATATTTCAAAGTGAAGGGGACTAAGGGACCATGGATTGCAACCTCTGTAACTGTGAGCCAAAACAAATCCATCCTCTTTTAAAGTTGTTTATTCTTTGTGCTTCCTTGCAGCGCCACAAAGCTTACTAACATGGTAGAGGGCACAGATGGAGAGAGGCCTGGGAGGAGGATACTGTTTCTGCACGACTCTTCCAGCTTCAAGCCATCTTCAGGTTCCGAATTAAGTCCAAGTGAAAAGGAAGAAGTGTAGCCACCCCTTTACTGGGATTTCTTTTCTTACTTTTAACTGCAATCTCATTTTGCTCATACGTTGTTTTATAGACTTTATGAATATTGTTGGGCATATCTATAGTTCTATCGAGTAGTCAGGACAAAGATACTCTTAGTCCACTTAAGACCATTATCTACCTGTGACTCACAACCCTCATTCCTGGGAAATAAACCACATTTAATTCTTTAAGTTACTTCTTGTGCTTTTTATTGCCATGTTTCTAAATATTGTTATCCATTCACGTATTGATTAGAATCCTGTCTTTCTGACTCTGCTTTTGCCCTGTCACTCACAGTCCCCTGTAGTGACATGTTCAGCTGTTCTTTCTGCTCCGCAGCCATGGCCCCAACTGAGACAGCCTGGAACACCAGGAACCTCACGGGGCCCGTGCCTGGGATGGAGAAGATGGCTCCTGCCCTAAGCACTGATGCTCTCAGATTTGCCCGCCAGCTTTTCACTGTGGCATAGTGTGCCACATCACAGCCTGGAGATGCTTTGGGGGCCGCGGGTAGAAGGTTCTTGGCCTTACGTGGTTTTACAGAGCTGGAGCTGAATGAAACAGATAATAAACTTATTTTCTTATTACTCTTTAAACAGAACTAAATAATAAAACTCCCTGTCTCCTGACCTCTCATTCTGTTTGTCTGTAATAAGTTCCTTGGATCTGGGCATCTGGCACACCTCGGAACTACAGGGTCTGTTCTCGGGTCTCTGGACAGGTGCCATGTGACTCCCAGGGCTTGCGTTCAGTCACCACACTGGGAAACGGACGGGCTTTTGCGTTTCAGAATAAACGCGAGTGAAAGGACATTTCTGGAAGGACAAAGATAGCAAGCCTAGAAGAGCTCATCTGATCTGCCCGCCAGATGTGCGATCCTCGGGCTACGGGGCGCCCCCCCCCGCCCCCCACCCCAGCTCCTCACGCTGGAAGGAATGCCCTTCGTCTATTTGAAGGCTGTGCTCCTGGGCTAGAGTCCGCGCCGCCAGGTGCAGGGGCCGGATGTGAAGCGGGCAGCTGTTGAAGATAGGGGTTTATACTGGCCATGGTGACAGAGCCTTCACCACGGCGGCGCTACGCTGGCGAGACCTGCGCTGGCATAGTAAATAAGGTGCACGGGCTCGGCTTGTCTCATTTCACGGCGAGCTGTGTATTGCCAGATAAATCAAATCAGGGTAAACGGCTTCATCTAATAAACCGGGTCAACACATAATGTATTTGTTCAGGTTCACACTTCCATTGATTCTCATTTGATTTAAGAAGAGGTATTTCAGTTGGTGGTTGAACGTTTCTTGTATTCACCCTTCCGTCCGGTAGAGGAGGGGCTGAGAGGCTGGACACGCAGCTGGAATGTTTTCTTTTTTCCCCCTCCTTTTGAATAAATTAAGTTTTCTGATTTTTGTAACTACTTCTGCCTTCCGTCTTTGGGTATTGGAGTGGAGGGAGGGTGGTGACAGGACGGGGTGGGAGAAAGCCAAGGTACAGTAAGGAAAGAAAAACTGAAACCCACTCCGTGTCTGCATCTGCATCTCACAATAACGTTGTAGGGATGTTTGCTAATGTATCATTCATTAACCATCAGCCACTATAAAAAACATAATCTATCTCGCAAAGTGGACATTATTATCGCATTAAATCATTTCACAATATACCTGAACGGTTCCGCATGAGAGGCCTGGCCTGGCCGGGCTCAGATGCCTCGGGGGCAGCGCTGCCGTAGTAATGAGATACGAGGTCTGTCTGTGATGAATACAGTATTACTCGTGTCAGTGGTTGTGGACTGCACCCAGAATATTTCTTCTTGCAGGTTCTTTTTTTTTTTCCCATGGCAAAGGAGCTCAGGCAGAGCACTATTAACCCAGTAAATGAAGCTCTGAAGAGCACAGAGTGTGTCCATTAGGGGACAGGACCGTGACTAATCCAATTTCTCTTGCAGGGCGGGGTGGGGCTGCTTTGGAACATCTGGGGGGTCGGGCCCTGCATTACAGATGAGGCTCTGCGTCCTGTCCTTTCTGTGACTCTCCTATCGTGTCCTTCTCTGCCTTTGTCTGAGAACAATTATGGCATTGTCCCCTCCTCTCCCTCTGTCCCTCTTTCACCCAGCATTCCCTGGGAAGTGATTACAATAATACCCATGGCTGGAGAAAGGGATGGGCAAGGGCAGTGCATGGGGGAAGGGAGACAGGGCCAAAGGGCGAGAGTGTCCCCCCATCTGCACGTTCATAAGACTGGTATCTGAGGATCTGACAGGCTGGAGTCCTCAAAGCGCGAGGTCGGAGGTGCAAGGGGCCATTTGCTTTCTGCCCCTATTAAAATCACATCGGCCAGACTGGCTTCTAGGGAAATAATCTTTATTTTCTTCTCTCATCAGGGCATTCCCTTGTTTCTTTTACTCCTTGGAAAGCTGTATGTAGGCATTTATTTAAAATGTTCATAGATAGATACAAGATTGTTGAGGCCCTTTAGCCCTGATGGTCATGGCATAGCTGTCACATGAGTATACTGAAGAATGAAATAAAAACAGAAATAAAGCTTCATCTTACTCTAAATCTTCCTCTTCTTTTTGTTTAACAAACATCTGTTATGTGTGCACTTGAGGCTGTGCCTTCAACAGGACACTTACCTGTTCATGGAATTATTATTCCAGCTAATAGATGTGAAACAAATAAATAGAAGGCCGCATGCATCTGCCTTTAGCTGGGATGTCCCAATTTAATTGGGCATATGTAGGCCTGGCAATCATGTCATATGTAACCAAAGGTGAGGTTTGTTTTTTAATGATGACTCTGCACCATCCGTTCCCAGGAGAACACTGAAGGATTTTCCCTTGACAAACAGCCTCGAGAGCTGGAAAATATATCCTTTTCCCTACAGATTTGTTTTCTACACTCGATCAATTCAAAAAGATTGGCTTAATTTTCCACACTGAAAAATGCAGGTTGAAACATCCCCTTTGGAAGTCAAATTTATAATATTTCCCATTACTCTGGCATATTAGCTCAGGTGATGTGGAAAATGTAATTTGGGAAACACTTTGGCTTACTTGTGGTCTTCAGAATGGCCAGCATAGGGGGAGTCATGGTTTTATATCTAAATTGGATGTGCCTTTAACTTCATTCTCTTGTTGGCATGACATTATGGATTATATCAGTTTTGGTGAACTGTATTTATACTGAATCCATCGATCGCTCTCTCCCGTGCCCCTTCCCCATTGTCTTTCTTTGCCTTTCTAATTCCCCTTTCTCTCGTCACAGGACAGAGACAGTAGACAGTTGATGGGGTGTTTTCATCACAGTGTCTGTAATCAAGCCATGTTAAGAAAATATTTATTACCATATTTCTATCTACCTGTGTTTCGATTTCCCTATCTCTAAGCATCTATATCTCTTTTTCAAGTATGGAAACTGAGCCCAGGGCTTTGAGCATGCTCGGCAAGTGCTCTAAAACTATGCGAACGCCTCAACCTCTGTTACCTAATTTTTGTTTGGAGACCTTATCTAAGGCCTTTGGATTTATTTAATTTTCCTTCAATGTACAAAGCTCATTGTAAATTTTTAAAATTCTATGATTTGGACAATATAGCAAAATCTGAAACTTAGAGTGGTCATATATTTAGAACAGCATCGATGTGGCCAGTTTTAAGATGTTATTTCATTTTGTTATAGGGATGGTACCCTACCTACCTCTGCTTTGCCTTATAGATTTTGAGTCTATGATGATGTAAAAGAGATGGGCCCTTTGCAGAAATCAAATATGGAGTTTTCCGTTTGGATCTCTGCCCTGCTAGTGAAATGTAGTCTGATCTTCCCTCAGAGTGCTGGGGAGTGGCAGTGGTCACAGCTTGTACTCAGCGTGGTGGTTCTGGGGGGAAGCAACCGACACATTTTAGTACACTGTTGCTAAAATGTGATGCTTGGTAGGGTAGGTATGTGAAATGCTTTTTCTATTAAGATATTTTCAAAATGGGTTTATTGAGATGTATTTCCATTGTAGATCAGACCTGTGTACTATTTTATTAAGAGATGTTATTTCATTTAACCATAGTATAACATATTTTCAACACCAATGGTGCAAACCTAAGTAATAGATGACAAAACAGTAACCCTGGCTTTTCTCCTGAAATGTTGGTTCCCCTGAGCTATTCTTCCTAGACTGCTCCCTCTTTTTGCTCATACATCATATTTTCCACTTATTCATCTAGGAAGTGTTTATGGATGTTGATTAGAGTGTTGCTAGCTTTACTTCCTGCTGAATTTTCCACCGCTCCCTCCCCCGTGCTTGGCACCGAGAAGGCACAGGTAAATGTGCTGAGTGGAATGAATGGGAATTGTCTTCTTACTCTTCTGGGTTTGGCCTTTGGCTGGCTCACAAGTTTTTCAACACAGCATCTAATGGATTTCTATTTAAGTTTCCAGATTGCTTTTCATAGCTTTCCAATCTCTGCTCAGAAGTTGTACAGTAGGTCACTGCAAATCCTAAGTCATTGCATTCCTCCCTCAAGCACCTGTTCCTCATTGTCCCTGTGTTGTGCTGAAGCTGGGTCTGTGGCCAGAACTTGCTGCCCTATTCCAAGTGTTAAACATCCCAATAATTGAATATTAGTCACTCCCATTCAAGTTTTACCCACTTATTTGAGGCTTTGTGTAATTCCCCTGTTTACCCGGAATTCTTGATTACTGCAAGTGCACACTAACTATTTTTTTTTAACAATCTGTATTTTTATTTTATTATTTTAAATTTTTTCTTGTGGTAAGAACACTAAATACGAGATATCTCCTCTTAACAAAAATATAAGTGTACAACATAAATATAGTATTGTCAATTTATGGGCAAGATGTTGTATAACAAGGGTTATTCATCTTGCTTGACTGAAAATGTCTGATCTTCGATTGGCAACTCCCCATTTTTTTTCTCCTCTCAGGCCATGGAAACCACCATCCCTCTCTTTGACTTACAAACTTGACTATTTTGAAGACCTCATGCAAGGACGTGTTGTTCTGTGGCTGGCTTATTCCACTTAGTATAATGTCCTCCAGTTCACTAATCAGGGAACTCAGGCAAATAAAGACGATAATAAGACATGACCTTACCATCCAGGGAGGCTATTATCAAAAGACAAGAGACAACAACTTTTGGGCAGGTTGTGTGGATTTTGGAGTGCTGGTACACAGTTGATGGTAATGGGAGATGTTCACAGAAGAGAGTGTAGAGATTCCTCAAGAAATTAAAAATAGGACAGCCACATGATCTAACAATCCCATTTCAGAATATTTATCCAAAAAGTACTGAAACCAGTGTGCCAAAAAAACCAATAACTGTACACCCATGTTTGTTGCAGCACTATTTACAACAGCCAAAATGTGAGCAAAAACTCCCTAAATGTCTATAAGTAGACGAACAGATGGAGAGAATGTGATATGTCCATACAATGGAGCATCATTCAGCCCTTAAGAAGAAAATTCTAAGATGTGTGGCAACATGGGTGAATCATTAGGACATTATGCTAAGTGAAATTATGGAAGGATTATTAATTTTTCTACAGAAGTAAGTAAAGATCATTGATATCACATGACTGATTCAAAGTTTTGTCGCTCATATTGGGAAGATGGAGAAGACGGAATTCAAAAACAAGTTGACCAACTTTAAACCTTCTTCATTTCCGATTGGCTGTACCACTTCCTAAAGTGGAACAGTAAGGCCCGCCGCAAATACCTTCCTTCCTTCTCATTGGTCTCTGTTACACGGTTGTCTTGAGCTACACATAAGAATCAGCTGGAAACTTTCTTTATACCCTGAGGCCTGCACTATTCACCTCTGCCTCAAGCTCCCCAGAAATGTATGTTTAACTGAGTTGAGATTGGAGCAACTTGTTTTTAATTACCCCGAGATTCTAAGAGCACTGAGAAGCAACGCAGTGACTAACCAGTGGTCTTCTCATGCTTAACCACCTTTGGTTCTACCAAGATGTGTATCACCAAGTCCTTATTTCCTATGTACAAGGAGAGATTGTCACATGCTGAGTTCAAGATAAATATCTATGAAATTTCCTCTGGTCCTCAGTCTGTCAACTCGTTCAAAAAGAAAATGAGATCACGTGGCATGACTTTGTCTTAGGGTGCTCATTTTTTATTGTGGTAAAATATGCATTATAAAATCTTAACCCTGGGCTGAGGGCATAACTCAGTACTTAGACTTGACTAGCAATGCAAGGCCTTGGATTCAAACCCATAGCACCCAATGAGCCATATATGGTGGGACATGCCTGTAATCGCAGCAGTCAGGAGATCAAAGGTAGTAGGATTGTTCCATGTTCGAGGCTAGCCTGGGATACATAGTGAATTCCAGATCAGCCTGGACTCCAGAGGGGGACCTTATTTCCACAAATAAACAAACAAAGTCCAAAGCGTTAACCATTTTTACATCTGTACAGTTCTGAGGTGTTAAGTATGTTTACATTATTCTGTGACCATCATTCTTCTCCAGAAGTTTTTCATCTTCCTAAGCTGAAACATTGTTCCAATTAAATGGGGCAATCATAGAACATTTGTCCTTTGGTGATGGGCTTATTTCACTGAGCATGTTGTCCTTGATGTATGTTCATACATGCTTCAGCTCATACTCTCCTCTTTATTTTTTGAGACACAGTCTCACTCTGTAGTCCAGGCTGGACCTCAGCTCACTATGCAGCCCAGGCTAGCCTTGAACTCACAGCAACCCTCCTGCCTCAGCCTCCCAAATGCTGGGATTAGAGGCATGCACCACCACATGCAGCTAATTTTTCTGTGGTGCAAGGGAATTGAACCCAGGACTTTGTGCGTGCTGGATAAGTGCTTGAACCACTGAGCTATGCACCCAGTCCCTCATACTTGTTTTAAATAACATTTATTTTTACATGTGCTCATTAGCTTCAGAGACATATAGTTTCTGTTTAATAGTGATTTATATAAACTGGATTCAAATTATTTATTAAATCTAAGTGGAATTAAATAAATTTCAAATTACTAACCTGTAATTTTCAGAAATTCATCTTATCCTTTGATTGAAAAATCATATTGCTGTTGAACTTTGAATCTTTTGATATTTTTACCAGATATCATAACTGCCTAAAAGTTATTGACAAGATTTGCAATGTGATTGATCTGTATCTTTTTGAACCATTTAAAATCATTTGATTGTCTTGAGTTCTACTGATTTCCCTACATTTAAATTCCATGTTTTTCTCTGCCCATAATAGATGAGAATGGCCTGGCCTTGCTGATTATTGTGCTTTGGGTCTGGAATGACTCTCCACACCCTCTAAGTCTCATTTTTTTTTTTTTTGAAGGTCTCTCTTCGTAGCCCAGGCTGGTCCTGAACTCACTATGGAGCCCAGGCTGGCTTGGACTCATGGCAATCCTCCTGCCTCAGCCTCCCGAGTGCTGGGATACAAGTCATGCTCCACCATACCTGACTTTTGTCTCATATATTTGGATGTTACAGATTCTGTGAGATGGGGACCTGGCCTGGAGGGGTCAATTATGAGCAGGTGGTAGATTATGGATTACAGGCGTGTGGTGGATTAGGGCCTTAAGCCTGGAAGGGACGGACCACTGAGGCTGGACCTGAAAAGTGTAGATCACTGGGACAGGACCCGGAAGGGCTTATGCTGCTTCCTCCCCTCCTTCCTGGGAATTGGCTGCCTGTTTGCAGTGCAGCCATCTGTGGCTGCCATGTACTTTCACCATTGCCAGCCACCCATGGAACTTTCTGCACCTGTGAGCTAAAATCAACTTTTGTTCCCTTAATTTGTGTATGTCAGGTATTTTGTCACAAAAACAAAAAAGTAACTAAGACACTGATCCCTCTTGCCTGGGATGCTGGACTTCTAGCTTTTAGAATGGAACCAAGCTAGGCATGCATTTGCCACCTCACTGGGCTGTCCTGCTACGTCCTAACACCGTACTATTCCGATGATGCTTTTACAACTTACAAGGCAGGACATGTTTGGAACGGTTGACTGCCTCACTTGATTTATCGCGATGCTTAAAAGATAAAAATTCTTTATAGAAAAGTAGTCCCAGAAAAGCATTATTCTTTAATAAGGACAATTGAGTGAGAGTGTTTTTTTTAAAAAAAATCTAATTCACATGTGCATTGTTAGATTTCATTAATGAAAGCCTTTGGTTATGGTTTGGATCTGGGATGTCTCCCAGAAGCCTCATAGATTTGGAGCTGTGGAATGCCAATAGAACCGTGCGCTGTTAGGAGGTGCAGCCTTGTTGGAAGGGGTGGAACAGTGGGGCTTGACCTGGAAAGAGAGGATCACTGAGCCCTGACTTGGAAGAATATATGCTAGCTCTGTCCCTCACTGCTCAACTGGCTGCCCATCTGCCATAGCTTGAACATCTCCTCCTCCTGCAATGCCTCTACCCTGTGTTTCCACCATTGCCAGCTGCCCACGAATGGACTGAGACCTTCTGAGACTGAGTTAAAATGAATCTTTCCTCCTTTAAATTATGGGTCTTGGGTACTTTGTTCCATCAGTGAATAAATAACTAAGAAGACACCTTTAATGCTTAGAGATTCTAGTAAAATATTGGAGAATGTATTGACATTTGATATGAAATTATACTACTTGACACTTAGAACATGAATCTAAAGAAAGTCTAAAGATTAATGCTACTCTAATAGGAAGCTAAAACATCACATTCTTGGGGCTACTTGCCTAGCAAGTGCTAAGTCCCCAAGATCGATTTCCTGGCACTACAAAATCAGGTGGGGTGTTGCACACGTGTAATCCCAGCACTCAGGACTCGAAGCAGGAGGATTGCCATGAATTCAAGGCCAGCCTGGGCTAGGTAGTGAGTTCAGGACCAGTTTGGATTACAGAGTGAGTCCCTGCTTCAAAAAACATAGTCTTTTATTATTGTAGTTAGAAATAAATCAATCACTAAGTCACAAATTAATTATCACCTAGGTCTGCTAGAATATTATTATTTTAATTTCAATTCCCTGGTGACATATGAGGTGGGCATCTTTCTATGTGCTTCTCAACTCTGGATCCCTTCTTTGGTTATATGTCTGTTCAGGTATTCTTTCTATCTTTCTATCAGGTGACACAATTTCTTATTGCTGAATTTTAAAAGAACTGTCTATTTTGGGTAACAGCTCCTTACCACACTGTGTTTTGCAAATATTTTCTCCTAGTTTAGGACTTGTGTTCTCATTCTCTTGACGGTGTCTTTTGTAGGGCAGGCGTTTTAATTTAAATGAAGTCTCACTTATGCATTTTTCCTTTCATGGATCACGAGTTTGGTGTTACATCGAAAATGTCACTGCTATTTGCAAGGTCATCTAGATTTTTGTCAATTCTTTGGAATTTTCAGTATAAACAATCATATTATTTCTGAATAAAGAGACAGTTCTGTATTTTTCTTTCTAATTACTATACTCTGATTTCATTTTTGTTGTTTTATTGCCTTAGCTAGCCCTTTAAATATGATGTTGGAAAGAAGTGAGAAGTCAGGACCTACTTGTCCTGCATCCCTGATCTCAGTGGGAAGATTTCTAGTGTAGCATCCTTATATATGGTATTAGGTGTAGATTTTTGTAATTTTTAAATCCAAATGTGGAAATTCTCCTTTTTGCTGATTTTCTGAGGATTTATTTTAATCATGAATATTGGATTTTGCCTAATGCTTTTCTTGTGCATACTGATATAATCGTGCATGCGCATGCCTGTGTGTGTGTGTATGTATGTTTTTTTTTTTTTCCTCACTGATGTGATGGGTGATATAATGAAATTTTGAATGTTGAACCAATCTTACACTCTAGGGATAAATCCCAGTTGGTCATGATGATCTGCTTTCTTTTTAATGTTTTTGCTTCATTTAGAAGAGAAATTTTATTGTTAAAACATATGGTACGTGTGTGTGTGTGTGTGTATGTGTGTGTGTGTGTCTGGGTGTGTATTTAAGGAAGTGTTATGCACTAGACAATATGGTGATGTCACTTCATATCAGTGAACTTGGTTATTTAGCCTTTTTGTCACTAGTATCTTCTGCAACCAAGGACGTTTCTGCTCTGGAGTGCGTTGGGGACTTGATAGAAAATGTAAGAATGCTTTACACTATGGTAATGCTTTCATAAAACGATGAACACTTCTCTCATTATATCTTTAAGTGACTCCTTTGAAACCACAGTGTCTACTGGGTAGGGATTATATGAAAACCTATTATAAAAATAAATAAAATGCTGCATGAGCACTTTAGGATTCCTTCCTTAAGGCCTTTCCAGCTTTCTTCCTTACTGTTCTGTTCATTGCTTACTGTCCTCCTACCTTGTGACTTAGCCCCTGACCATGAAACCAACCAGGGAGGTCCCATTTCTCATGTCAACTATTTATTTAAAGATGGACATGTGTCCCAGGTCAGTACAATGATATGAGTGAAAGTGACCTTACAGATCTATCTGTACATTCGAGCAAAGATTCTTAGATTTTAGGAAAATCAAAGTGAAAAGATAATTTTTAATGGAGTCATCATTTCTGGATGTGACATCTGGCACTGTGTGGCCATTTGGCAATTATAGGGCAACCTGCTTAGGACAAAGCCAACTCAGGACAAACACATCAAAGTAGAGATGGAAGCTGCGAAGCTGACCAACCAGGAACCTGCCCTAACTCTCATTTTCAGTTTTCTGAAATGGAGACCTGGAGATTCCTGCAGAGTTGGTTAACCATTTGTGTTATTTTGAGAATTTCTTTGAGTGTACCCCACGAAACAATTGCATCAGAATCTTAGAGAATGGTTGTTAGAAGAGAATATGCTCTTTGTTTCTTCTATAATATGGAGTAGGATATCTGTGGACGAAGCATATATATATATATATATATATATATATATATATATATATATATGCACACACATTCTACTAGGGCCTCCCCCTCCTAATCCAGTACTCCACTACTGAGCTGCATTCTTAACTTTTATAAAAATTGCATCTTGAAAAGAGTTCTCTCTAAGTTTTCCAGACTGCCCTTTGCCTTCAAGTCCTTTTGCCTCAACTTCTCAAACATACCTGGATTATAGGTGTTTGTCATTGTTCCCAGTGTCATTATATGTGCTCAGAGGGTACAGAGTGATGTTTTGATATGTGTATATAGCATGGAATGACAAAATCAAGGTTATCAGCATCTCCATTATCTCGCGTATTTGTCATATCTTTCTGTTGAGAATTATCAAATAGTCTCCTGTTTTGAAATATACACAAACAATAGTCCTCTTGCTGTGCAATAGAGCATTATGACTTAAGCCTCTTTTTTTGTGGTACTGGAGACTGAACCATGGACCTTTGCCCTGAGCTAAATCCTCAGTCCATTTTTATTTTTGGTTTTGAAACAGGGTTTTGCAAATTTGCTGGGTTATATAAACTGGCCTTGAACATGGGATCTTCCTGCCTCAGCCTCTTAAGATGCTAGGATTACATGCTGAAGAACACCTTTGTACATGTCTGTGGGCCATTTGTTCTTCTTCCGAGAAACTTCTTTTTATTTCAGCTGCCCACTTCTTGAGGGGGTAATTTATTTTAGGGGGCTTTATGTTTTTGAGTTTTTGTATATTATAGATATTAATCCTTTGTCTGAAGTGTTGCTGGTGAATATCTTTTTGACTCTGTGCGTTGTCTCTTCGCCTTGTTGGTTTTTTTTTTTTTTTTTTTTTTTTTTTTTTTTTTTTTTTTTTTTTTTTTTTTTTTTTTTTTTTTTTTTTTTTTTTTTTTTTTTTTTTTTTTTTTTTTTTTTTTTTTTTTTTTTTTTTTTTTTTTTTTTTTTTTTTTTTTTTTTTTTTTTTGCTGTGGCAAAGCTTTTCATTTTAATGTAACCCCATTTGCTGGTTCTTGCTGAGATTTCTCATGCAGTTGTTCAGGAAATCCTTTCCCGTCCCCATGTCTTCTAGGGTTTTACCTATTTTGTGTTCCAGTAAGTTGAGTGTTTCTGTTTTGACGTCCAGTTCTTTGATCTATTTTGATCTGATTTTAGTGTGTGGTGACAAATATGACTCTTATTTCATTCTCCTACAGGTGGAAATCCAATTTTCTCAGAACCATTTGTTGAAGATGCTGTCTTTTCTCCAGTGGAATTTTTGGCCCCTATGTCAAAAATCAGGTGACTAAAGGTATTTTCGTTTCGTGTTCTCAACTCTGTGTGTTCATATTCCAGAAACATGTAGATTTAATCACTGTTGCTAACAGGATTGATAAACCCATAGCTAAACTCACAAAAAAGGAAGAGAAAATCTATGTCAATATAATTAGGATTGAAAAAGATGAAATTACAACAGATAACATGGAAATCCAAAGGATTATAAGAAATTACTTTGAAAATTTATATTCCACTAAATTCAAAAACCTAAAAAAATTGGATGAGTTTCTAAACGCATATCAACCACCAAAATTTAAAGAAGAAATCAAACACCTGAATAGGCCAATAGCCACCTATGAAATCAAGAAGGTAGCAAAACACTTCCAACCAAAAAGAATCCAAGACCTGATGGATTTTCAGCAGAACTCTATAAGAAATTTAAGGAACACTTAATACCAATCTCACCAAACTTTTTCAAGAAATTAAAAAGGAAGGAAAATGATCCAAAACATTTCTAGAAGCAAGCATAACTTTAATTCTAAAACCAGACAAAGACCCAATACAAAAAGAAAACTATAGATCCATTTCCCTAATGAATACAGATTCAAAAATACTTAAGAAAATCTTTGCCAAAAGAATGCAGAAAATCATATAGATTATGCACCATGACCAAGTGGGCTTCATTCTAGGCATGCAGGTTTGGTTCAACATACTCCAATAAGTGTCATACACCACATCAACAGATGTAAAGATAAAAATCATATAATTATTTCAATAAATGCAGAAAAAGCATTTGACAAAATCCAGCACCCATTTATCATAAAGACTCTGAAGAAAACAGGAAGAGAGGGACCTACCTCAACACGATTCAAGGTATTTATAACAACCCCTCCGTCCCTAAATGGAGAAAGACCGAAAGCATTCACATTAAATTCAAGAACAAGACAAAGATGCCTACTGTCGCTCTTACTACTTAACACAGTGCTTGAGCCATCAGGCAAGACCAAGGAATAAAAGGAATATGCATCAGAAGGGAAGAAGTAAAGACATCTGTATTTTCACATGGCATGATAATTTACGGAGATGGCCCAAAAATTCCACCCAAAGTCTCTTCGAACTAATAAATATATTAAGCAAAGTAGCAGGTTATAAAATCAATACCCACAAATCAATAGCATTCCTATACATCAATAATGAACCTAAAGAGAAAGAAATCAAGAAAACAACCCCTTTCACAACAGCAACAAAAGATACTTAGGAATAAACCTCACCAAAGAAGTGAAAGGCCAATGCAAAGAAAACTAGAAAGTCCTGAAGAAAGAGGTTGAAGAGGACTTTAGAAAATGGAAAGAAATATCCCATGTTTCTGTACAGGAAAAGCTAATATTGTCAAAATGGACATACTTCTAAAGCTACTATACAGATTCAATGCTATATCAATCAAAACCCCAACTATATTCTTCATATAATTAGAAAAAACAACTTCAAAATTTA
This sequence comes from Ctenodactylus gundi, assembly GCA_004027205.1. Lineage (NCBI taxonomy): Eukaryota > Metazoa > Chordata > Mammalia > Rodentia > Ctenodactylidae > Ctenodactylus > Ctenodactylus gundi. The sequence continues at coordinate 68,803 of PVKB01003824.1, read as the reverse complement.
TATTGAATAAGAATAGATCTAGAATTTCTAAGTTTACCTTTTTAAGCTACACCTTACAAACAAGATTTGTCTCTCTGGGCTAGGATTCTTTCACTTAACATAATGCCCTTTAGGCTCATTCATGGTTTTGCAAACTATGAATTTACCATTTTAATGAGGCTGAGTAGTAGTTCATTGTGCATATATGTATACCGTCATTAAAATACATCTATGTGTTGCTGGACACTTAGCTTGTCTTTATGTTTGCTATCATAAATCATGCAGCAATGAACATAGGAGTTCAGACGTTTTTTGGGCATATCAATTTCAATGCCTTTCAGTTCAGTGGTAGCATTTCTAGATCATATGAATTCTATGTTGGATGATTTGAGGAAATCTCCATAGGATTTCCCAAAATGCTTATATTAATTTACAATCTGACCAATAGCTATAAATCTTCCATTTCTCTATATCTCTGCCAACACTTACTATCATTCATCTTTTTATACTAGTCAATCCAACCTAACAAATGTGAAGGAATAGCTTAGTATGGCTTTAATTTTCATTTATTTGATGTTGATCATTTTTTCATATACCTCTTCATCATTTATATTTCTTCCTTTGAAAGATGGGTATTTCAATCCTCTGTCCATTTTTGGAACAAGGTTCATTTTTGTTATTAAGTGTCTTGAGTTCCTTATGTATTTCGGGTGTTGTTAGACTCTTAACTGATACACAATTTGAAGTTTTTCTCTTCAGTTTCCTTTGCATGATGTGATTCCACTTGCTTAATTTTTCTTTCATCACCAGTGCATGTGGGGCCATTTGCCAGAAATCTCCACCCAGCCAAATTCATTTTTGTTTGCTTGTTTTGAGACTTGTTCTGTAGCCCAGCCTGAACTCACTATGTAGCCCTGGATGGCCTCTAACACATGATAACTCTCCTGCCTCAGCCTACCGAGTGCAAGAATTACAGGCTTGTGTCATCACATTCAGCTTATGTGGTGCTGGGGAAATGAAATCAGTAGTAGTTTTTTGGTGTCATGTCATATTGTTAAGTCTTTAATCCATTTTGATTTGATTCTTTTATAGGGCATGGAGTAAAGGTCAATTTTTCTCTCTTCACTATGAGCACACCAGCTTTTCTAGCACTACTTATTTAAAAGACTAGCCTTTTCCCAGTATAGACTATCTACTGTACACTGTTGACATCATTGTCATAGTAAGTTGAATTAATCTCTCTATGTATGTATGTATGTATGTATGTATGTATGTATGTATGTGTGTATCTATCTATCTATCTATCTATCTATCTATCTATCTAACTATCTATAGATTGTGGGCACTTTGATCTTGGTATTTAACATTTTTAATAATTCAACCATTTAAACTTATGTTCACCCAAGATTTAGAATTTATATTTCCAAGGCAAGATTAGTCCATTGCAGAGAGGACTTAGCTCAGCAAGTGCATAGAGAAAACTTTGCAGTGTACTTTGTTCTCTTATTTTTACCCTCAACTCCTACAGAACCTTTTAAAATCTAAAGATGTTCCCACCTGATGACACATGTACCCTAATTTGGAAATACCAAACTGATAAGAAATGAATTGATTGGAAATATTAGAATAATTAGAAGAAATGCTGAAATCCAACAGGATAAAAATATTTCAGCAAACAAGTAGGGTTCTTCAAACATATTCAACAGCAGATGGAACAGTACAACGTTGGTGCATTAAAAAGTAATTAGAGTAAGTTATTGGAGCCTGGGGAAATGGAATTAGATTAATCAATAACTTGTACTCACCTGTGCGAAGGTGGGCAGCCTTGAATCATATGTGGATGTGAGTGCTTAGAAGTAAGAACAAGCCCGCCTTGGAGAAAGGCATCAGAGCTTTCAGACTGCTGGGGAGGTAGGAGCAAACCGAACAATTTTTTTTTTATGATCTGAAAATGCAAGGTGCTCGTTTTCAGTGTCCCATGGCCCATCAAGGAGAGTTTGACTTTTGTATTGTTAAATGACAATGTTAACAGCGATAGCACTGTAATGGCTAGTAATAAAAATACTTTATTTTTAGCAGTCAAAGGCAATTTAAGATTTGTATTTGTCAGAACACACACGCAAATGCGTGCACGCACACGCATACCTCTCTAAAATAAGGCATTTAAACGCCTTTACTTCCTTTTCCCAAGCCTTCAATAACCTCCAGTTACTGAAGCCATAAATGCCCTATTTTACAAAATAATACTCCCGAGGCCTGCACTTTTGTCTCACTTACTACCTGCAAAGACTAATGAACATTTGTTTCACTTACTAGCGGGGAAAGACCAATTCTCTAGCTAGGATAATAATTTAGATAGTATTTAGTTTATAACATCTTTCCTACAGTAATAGAGAGCAGATTTTTGGTGTCTTCATACACCTCATGGATGGTTTTTTTTTCCTTGATAATCAAAGGCTACAGAACATGTCTCTGATAGGGTCAGGATAGATCATTCTCCAGCTATCCCACAGGAACTATTGGTCATGTTTTTGTGAACAACCCCCTCACCTCACTTGTTAGACTAAACATTTTATCTATTCCTTAAATCTAGTGTCTTCATCGGTGACCTACAGCCAGTCCATTCCAGCCTTCCAGGAACCTGACTGTACTGCTTCTGTCCCTTGTGTTTGACCTCCCTTCTCAGTGTTTCTTACAAATAGGCTTTAGTTTTTAGAGAAATATTATGTTCATAGCCAAATTGAGTGGAAGATACAGTTTCCATAAACCTCTGTCTCCACACATGGAGTGGCCTTCCCCACCAATATGGCGCATTTGTTACAAATGATGGAATTATAGTGATGAACCACTATCACCAGACCTATTTCCTCAATAATAGCACGATGATAGCGTGGAGTAACGCAGCTTCACGGCTCTACAAATCCCCTGCGTTCTATTCGGCCCTCCCTCCCTTACCCTTGCCAATCACATATCTTTTTACTGTCTATAGTTTTGCCTCTTTCTGGTTGGCGTAGAGTGGGAGTCATGCCTTCTCAGGTTGGTATTGTGCTCTTAAATTTCCTTCGTGTTTTCATGACTTGAAAGCTTATTTCTTTTTGGTGCTGAACAATATGCCATTGTCTGGTTTTATTACAGTGTATCAATTCACCTACTGGAGGACATCCTAGTTACTTTCAGTTTTTAGTAGTTACGAATTAATATGTTACAAATGTTTTGTGCAAGTTTTTGTGTGGATGTAAGATCTCAACTCATTTGGATAAGTGCCAGAAAATGTGGTTGTTGGCTTGTTTTGGTAAAAAGATACCTGGCTTTATAAGAAATTGCCTGTATTCCCCAGTGACCACACTGTTTGTATCCCCCACCAGCAATGAAGGAGAATTTCTGTTGTCATAAAACCTTTCTTGGCATTCAGCCTTGTTGGTGTTTTGTATTCTGGCCTTTGTGATAGGTACATATGGTATTTTGTTGTTTTAGTTTGCAACTTTCCAAAGATAAGATATTGAGCATATTTTCATATGCTTATTTATCATCTCTACATATTCTTTAGCAAGGTTGTCTATTCAGATCTTTTACTGCTTTTAATTTTTTTTGTTAATTTTTGGCTTTTAAGAGTGTTTTTAGTCCTTTATCATCATGTCTTTTGAATCTCATTTTGGTGATACTGAAGATTGAATCCAGGACTTTTGCCCTCTGATATGTCTACAGGCTTTTATTTTATTTTAAAAATTGGAAAAAAGAGTCTTGCTAGGTTGCTCAGGCTGACCTTCAACTTATGCTGCTCTTGCCTTAGTCCCCCCGAGTAAAGGACTACAGGCATGTGCACCACTCTTCTCATTCTCTTGACAGTGACGCTTGTAGAGAAGACGTTTTTATTGTAATCAAGAGCAGCTTATCAATTCTTTCTGTTATGGATTCTGTGCTTGGTGCTGTATCTAAAAATGTCACCATCATATTCTAGGTCATTTAGATTTCCTTGTGCTGTTTCCAAAGAGTTTTATATTTTCACACATTGCACTTAAGTTAATGATTCACGGTGAGATTTTTTGTGTGTGATTGCTGTAAGGTTTGTGTCTAAATTTGTTTAGTTTTGTGTTTGCTTGTGGATCTCCAGTCATTTCAGGACCATTTACTGAAAAGACTATCTTTGTTGTATGGTGTGGCCATTGCTTCGTTGACAAAGATCCATTGATTACATGGACATGGTCTGTATCTCAGCTTTCTAGAGTGTTCCATTGTTCTACTTACCTAGTCGTTAGCCAATATCTTGCTTACTATATATTATTAAGTCTTCAGAGCAGGTACTGTCAGTCCCCTTTAATATTCTGTTGCTATTCTGAATTTTCTGTTTCTCCAATATAAACTTGAAAATTCACATCTGCATAAAAATTTGAGATTTAGTTTGTCCTCTCAATTTTAACTCTCCATGCCCTGTTTAATATTGGCTCAAGACTCACAACAAAACAAAGCAAATAGCAACAAAACCAAAATACCTCTCTCAGCCTTACAATTTTGCTGTATCTCTTTTCCCTCTTGTTAGGTTTTCACTCTCATCTGTTCTACCCAAATTGTCCCTGTGATTTCATCAGTGCATTCCATGTGGCTAAATCAGCTGGTAGGTTGGATCCCCTCATACTTAACCTCTGAGCCACAGTCACCACGACTGACTGCTGCCTGTTCCTTCACTGTCATGGCTGCCCTATCTTCTGGCCTTGAACACCACATGAGGTAATCATCAGGTCCCTGTTGTCCTGACTGATGTTCTGGCTCCATTTTTCTCCTCAATGACTCAGCCTATGCTCCTTCAAGCACCTTTTGTATCATATCCTGACACTAATGGAATGCACTTCCTGACAGTCACTGATTTCCCAGGTTACTGCCTTACTGGTATTGACCATAGTTCATCATCACCTATGCACTCATTTCTTTATCTTTCTTCCTAGACTGTTAACAGTATGACACCAGGGACTGCGTCCACCTTTGCTCCAGGGTCTCTGAAGCTCAGCGTTTAGCTGATGTACATCAGTGACTCAGCCTGTGATCACACATTGCCTGTGCACGAGTGCGTCTACAGTGTCTCTGGTTAGACCCATCATTAAGATTATGATTGGTCTGTCCTCACTTGCCTGTGGAATCTGTGTTTGCTATGCAAATCAGAAGATGATTGCCTATCAGGTTCTTTGGCTTCTTTGTTATCTTTTTGAGATTTAGGTGACCTAAGACTAGCAAATAAAAAAAGGTTGGGTTTGTAAGTTTGTGTGAAGGACCTCGGTGCAGTCCTCAGTTCCTCCTTATACTAAATAAAAGAGGTCTTAAATATATTCTCTATACCAACCCTTCAATGTCATGCCATTGTGGTCCATTTGTGGGCTTCTCTTGTGTCTCAGTTACTTTCTCACTGTCGGAACACAACACCCAACATACACAGCTGAAGGGAGGAAAGATTTATTTTAGCTTATAGTTTCAGCAGATCTCAGCCCCTTCATGGGGTGCTGGAAATGGTAGAAGCACATAGCAGAGGACCAGCAGGAGGAAGAATTGTTCACAGCATGACAGACAGGAAGTCAAATGAGAAAGGAAGGGAAGAGCTTCCAGGTCATGTCCCAATGGTCTGCCTCTCCAGGTCAAGCCCCAGTGTTCCACCCTTTCCAACCAAGTCTTACGTTTTAACAGCATATGCTTCGGTAGGCATTCTACAATACCCAACTACACGGTGCTTGCGGGGAACATCCACATCCTAGCCGTAATATCTTATTTCATTGTTGGTTTCTCTTCTCCCCTTTGACTATAACACAAGAAAGAATTCAGGATAGTTTGATTTTTCCCCTCTAAACACAACCTGAGGAATTTTTGATAATGCTACATTTCATGTTGAAATCAGCCACCATCTGAAACACACGAATTAGAAAGTTACATTTCTGGCAGAGAATGCTCATTCTTTACGGTATGTTTTTGTTTTTTCACAGGGACTTAAAACTTTGTTTTGATCCAAATTTAAGTAATAACACAATCCTTATAATGTTATCGCTATATATTAGTTTTCATTTTTTAGACTTTCAGGTAAGATGGGATCATCAGGTACGCATTCTGTTTTGCTGGCTTCTAAGCATAATTATTATGAGATTTACCTCTGCTGGTGCTCTGTTACTTGTCGATGGAAATTTGTTTGCTCAGCTTGAGGCCATTAAAACTATTGTGAGCATTCTTATATAAATACTTGTTTAGGAGTCTTATTACTTTCTTCCTTGAGTAAATACATAGGAGTAAAATGCCTAGATAATATAAGGTTTTAGCTATCTTTTAAAGAAACTACCACACTGTTTTTCAGAATGGTCTTATCATTTTGCATCTCCACTAACAGTATGAGAGCTTGGATTTCTCTGCATTCTCCAGAATCCTTGGTATGGCCAGCCTTTTTAATTTTAGCCACTAGGAGCATCTTGTCGTGGTTTTAATTTTACTTCCCTAATTTGTACATCTTTTCTTGTGCATGTTTGACAGCTATGCATTTTGTCTGCTAAGCTGTCTGTTCAAATCTTTTGGTCATTTTTGGAAGGGTTGTTTTCTCTTTATTGAATTTTGAGAGTTGTTTATGTATTTAGCACACAACTCTTTTATCAGTTGTATGCTTTGCAAAGACTTCTATCCAGTCTGTGCCTTGTCCTTTTATTCTTTTATCATCTTTTGATGGGCAGTCATTTTACATTTTTATTAAGATCAGCTTATCAATTTTTTCTTTTATGAATTGCACTCTTAGTATCATTTATATGAAATATCTTGCCTAGCTCAAGCTAATTTTTTCTTGTTTTCTCTCTAAGTTTTATACTTTAAGTTTTACTGTTAGATATGTAATTTTTTATGATATGTTGCAAGATGTGGGTACTCATTTTTTTCTGGTAGGAGTAGGTGGGGTGGGGGGCTTGCCTCATATTTCATAGTTTCATACATGTACCTTAGGATTCACACTTGGAACTCATCTTTGATAATCACCTGTACTTCAATATGGAACCGCACTGATTATAGCTGGTCTGGCTAACACATTGAAATGGAGCTCAGCCTTAGGACCAAATGACTCGGGCCAGATTTGGCCAGCGTACTCTCAGCTGCATGCACAGGGTGCACATGGAACCCTTTCTGTGATTCTAACTGATCGTTTCTTCCCATGTACACCTCTTGACCTAGCTTTGTTATTTTTCTGTGACCTGATTCTGTCACATCCCTGGATTGGTCACAGTAGGAAAGTAGTATCCAGTCTTCCCTCTCTCTTGTTTACCTAATGTGTCACTCACCTACAGATATCTCTACGGCTCTTCTTAGACACTCATCTCAGATGCCTCATGCAACTCATTTGGCTCATTCATCCAGGGTTTATTAAACTTTACCAGGTGCTACGCAAAGTACAGTCACAAGGCTGGACCCATCTACATTTCCATAGAGACTGTAGCCTGTTGGAAGAGAAGGAAACAAATAGGCTAATGCAAGACAGTGAAGGGAGTTGTTCAAATGGTGGAAATTGCAACAGGTTCCATCAACCGAGTTTCTTATTTTTTAATTCCAAATAACATGCTTGATTGGTCTAAAAGGCACACCTGTTCATGCTTTCTCTCTTTGTCCAATCACCCAATGAATTTAGGTACTTTAGAAAAGCAATTTATCATTTGCAATGAAAAAAAAAATCCTTCAAGAGGTAAAAATATTGTTCTGGATTATCTCATTGTCATTACCACCCTCCGTTTGGTTGTGAGCAAGTGGCCTCGCCCATGAATTGAAACTGGTGTAATTCCAGTAGGAATTTCTGCTTCTGCTCTGAATGATTTTTAAGTGAAACACATGTAAAATACACCTTTATTAGCACTGGAAGTTCAAGTCCTTGCTCTGTCATTTGCTGTGTGACTCACAACTTATCCCTTTGTATTTAGATTTTAAATGTATAAATAGAGAATTTCAAATTTTGATTCTGAGATAACAGGATATTTTACTTTCAAAGTTTTTTTAACACTTACGACTTTATTCATTATGAAAGTACTACCTCCCATTGTCTTTGATCCATTCCCATAGCCCTCTTACCTAATCATGCATACTTATACAAATATTTCTGTTTCAGACCTTTAGTTAATTGAAAACATTGCTCTATGTTCTAAGATTAAAAATTTGAAGGTAATAGTTAGTTCTTTTTAAGGTGTCTCTATAACTTTGGTCTAAAATATGCAGAAATAGTGTTGATCAAATGATTTTTTTTCCTAATGGCTTCACATATAGAAAAAGGAATTCCTCACTAGTCCAACAGGTTTGAGCACTTCAGTAATGCAAGCTCCAATTTGGGTCATATGATTTTTTTTAAAAATCAGATATGAAGATTGAGGGTCTGAGCTGTCCAACTGAATCTGATTTCCTTCCAGTTTTGCTTGTGTGGAAACTGTCTCACCTCTGAATTCCTCGTTCACTAATTCCAGTGAAGTCCCACTGAGAGGATGGCGAGAAGAGAGGAGCGATGCAGACAGACTGGAGAGCTGTAATGCTGTTGGTGACCGCACCATTACCCAGAAAATGCAGGTTAATGTGGAGGAAGGGAGGGAACTGGGAGGCAGCACAGCCAACCCAACCGCACCGATTAGACAGAATAGCCATGCAGCATACAGATCAGGGAGAAAGGAAAAGAGTCAAAAAGAGGAACTCCCTCGTTGCCTGATCCCAGGAAACATGCCAGAGACAGGGATTAAAGAAGTAGAAACAGAGTGAGTGTTGAATTAACTCGCGTGAGTGTGGCTCTCACACTCTGTCTCGGCTCAGAGTTACCTGGCGAGTCTCAAAGTTCTTGGAGGACAAGTACAGTAGCCCACGCTGATAGGAAGCATGCGATCATGGAACAGCTTAGCTGCGTGTAAACTGTTGAATTGTGTCATGTAAATAGCTCCATTTAAACCAGAACATTAGGTGAGGTCAGAGAGACTCAAACAAAAGTATGTGATAATTTAGAGAAAGGGAGAACCCAGATTCTATTCAAGTGGGTTTGCCGGGTGAGCATGTGTGTTTAATTCAGAAATATTTCATGAAGTTATAGGATTTAAGGTCAGCCTTGTAGTACTGAAGGCTTTCTCAAACTGATATTGCAGAGGTAAGGCAGACATAGTAAAGGAAAACGAAAGAGGAGCTAGGAAAGGAGAGAATTCTTGGACAATTTTGATAGTCGTTTGGTCAAAGATGAGATATAATATGGAGGTAGAAACAAAGGACTCTGTAACGGTACGTAGACGCCAATCTGTAAGGATCCTGCGCTCCTCCCATAGCTTTGTTTTTCCATTTGTCTGCACCTTCTTAGAGGTATACTACAGCTAGCCACCACTGGGGACTTCAGGGCAAAACCAGCCTGTTGTGAACGTATGCCAACCCTCTATCCTTTAGGGTTGGGACGTCCAGGGCGCCAGGTCTGAAGCGGTCGCACTTCCCCATCCCTGCATCTCCCTTTTGCCACCTTGAACCATAGCCTCTGTCTCAGCTCTCCCCATTTCCTCCAGCCCTGTGCACAGCATTTGAATTTCTTGCTCCGTTCCCCACGCTCTGCCCAGGCATCGTGCCTAGATGCACAGTGGCTCCTTAGAAATGGATCCTAGCCCACCTCAGCTGAGCTGTCCTGTCTCGCAGAGACCTTAACAGGGCTCTCGCCTTCCCTGAGCAGGGTCTTGCCATCTGTGCACTAAGAGCGCCAACGGTTTCGGGTTTTCTTGAGTGGATTTGCACTGGCTTTGTGCCTATTTTCATTCCATCTTCATATAGTATTTTGTTATGAAGAGATTATCTTCCCAGGTATTCTAATATCTTATATTTTTAGATATTGAATATTTGTATACTGGATTCTGAAAGAGTTCTCCAGCATAAATACACAATGTTCCGCCACTTGTTAGAAGCCCATTTCCAAAGGGAACGTGTGACCTTCTTACTGGTCCTCATTCCCTCTCTTTTTTACTCTCTTTTCCTAGATTAAGTCACAGCATAAGACTTTTTTCCCTGTAGTATTCTTGTTCCCAGTCCAAAAAATAAGGCATGTAGAAGGCGTTGAACCTAGACTGTAGTAAAGACAGAGGACCGTTGTCATGGTTTGGATCTGGAATGTCCCCCCAAACCACATGTGCCTATGGATACTGTGCAGAGTTGGAAGGTGGGACTTGGCTGGAAGGGGCAGATGCTGGGGCTTGACCTGGAAGGGTATGTTCTGGTTCATCCTTCTTCTCAGACTTCTCTGTTCTGCCATGTTGAAAGGATCTGTGTCCCAGAGCACCAGCTTTGGCTCTGTCCCTAGCTATGGCCCCACCATGTGACTCCATCATTTTCCAGCGGCCAATCCATGAGTGGACTGAGACCTTCTAAAACTGTAAACTACAATAAATCTTTCCTCCCTAACTTCTGGATGTTGGGTATTGAGTCACAGTGACAAAAAAGTAACTAAGGCAACCTTGACTAAGGAATCTGAGTTATGGCTGAGGCTCTGCCTACAGAGCTGTGTGACTTAGCAGAGCACAGCCTGACTTCTGGTGTTCCTTCCTCTATGAGGGTCTCTGATGGAGCAGCAGGGCATTTAGCAAAAGACAGACGACTCACCAAGTTGAGTAAAACATCTGAAAAAGAAACAACCGAATTCTCATTAATGATTCTTATCTTTTTATTTCAACACATAGTAAAATCTTTTCAACTGGAAATGCAATAATAAGATTTTTACTTAAGAAAACAGGAAAGAAGTGAAGCAGAAACTTGCAGGGCCTTTTAAATTTTGTGCCCATTCAGTTCTTTAGCTCACACTAGAAAAAGTTGGAGAGGAATGTGGAATGTATGGAAATTAAAAGGCTGTAAAAAGATACAAATTTATGAGTCTGGTTTCTAGTGCATTCCTTTACTCAGAGAGACAAAATCAGAAAACAAATACTGATAGGTGTTAGTGTCAATTAATGGATGCATAGAATAAAGAAAATGTGCATAATTCTGACCTCAGTAACTCTGAATCTCAGTCCTTTACTGTTTAATATTGTTTCAGAGTTTATGCTGTTAAATCAAAGGTTATCTATAATACATATGGTGCTATTAATGGGACAGATCCGAGGTATTCAAAAGACATTTATTCATTATTAATATAGATAATAAAGGATCATTTATGAGGCTTCAGATGAGATTTTTATCATCAAAAGCTTAAAAAGGGAAATTTATTTTTGCTTCAGGATAGATTCAGGAGGTGTCTGTGATAGAAAATGTGAGTGTTAACACAAAACTGTCAGGTGCGCTCTGTTTTTGAAGGTGGCTGATATTTTATAGCAACAGATTAAAAAGAAAATAAAATTTTGTGCTTTCAATTTCTATTGACAGCAACTTCATGATTTATTCTCATTTTGTCCTTTATCACGATGTCTTGCTGATGCTCTCATCTTCTGTCTCTCTCACATTTGTGGTGCTGGATGGTTGGTAAAGTGAAATTCACCAAATCTACAAAATATCTAAGACTGCTGGCAAGTAAGAGACATTGATTTTAGAGTCTCCACATCTTACTAAGAATCTTAAACCCAACTTTAATTTAACACTAGGGGTAATGGGAGAGAACAGCTTGAAAGAAAAATTTCGTATTTCAGAGGAAGGTAGTATAAGGTTGGGAGGCTTGGACAAGCTCTTGGATTTCAAACATCCTTCCTTGGGGTTACTATTTGCTCGTGCTATTGGAGCCATTGAGGTGGGTCTACATGTTTTTTAAAGAAAGTTGAGATTGTCAGAATCTCTCTGACCTCCATTTTGCAAATAAGCATCAGTAAACCAATTCTCTACCCAAAGTTATGGCTGGAAGCAGATTGGATTTTGAGTGTTGCATACACATGAGTGAGAATCTGGAAACGGAAAATGTTTCATGCAGTGTTAGCTACAGACCAGGTGCTCAGGAAACATGGGCTGAGTAATGAAAATGGCCTTTTAGATCCAGGTACCACAAAGGACATCCTCATGTGGCAAAGGACAGTGAGCCTGTTGCAAAGACGTTTATCCACCATATGCATAGGGTGTCAGATGAATTACCTGCATTAAAGAATACAACAAGGAGATCCAAAATCAAATGTACCCAGGTTCCCCGACACCAATGTTTGTTAATACCTTTGAGACTAGAAATGGAATGAAGCTCAATCAAGTTACATTGTCCCATCCTTGATTCATTAATGTAAAAAGAAAAGTCAGAGGTAATTAAATTCAATATCCCATTGGAAAAAAATACACAGCTCAAGCAAGACTCACTGCTTGACACTAGCCTATCTGAGGACGCTTGCACATTAAAATGTAAACCCAACTTCCAAACACTGGGAAGAAATGGAGATCATTCCACTGTGTAGTTAGAATGCGGGGCAGGCCCCGCAGAGGGCATTGGCCCTGGATAGAGAGAATCGGTTCTCAGCACCTAGCCATCCTTCTGGCATTTCAACTATGCCAGAGATGCTGAAAAGGGAAAACAACAAACAAATAAAGAACATTCCCTAGAATTCCTTAGAAAAACACACATTCCCTAGAAGTTCCTTCCACATGCAATTTAGTTTCTGATAATCAGATCTGTTTAGGCAAGACTGGAATGATACAAAGCTGCTCGTGTGTTATTTGCTCCTGAAAAACATGGCTGTAGGAACAGTAGGGTTTCTCTGCAGCTGCTGTAGGTCCTTGGTTCCTAGCGTCACTAACTTTGTTGTTTCAGAGCCAGAGAATCAGGGCCCCTTGAACAGCGTAGGTAAAGCAGGAAGAGCAAGAGGGGGCCTGTGAAACAGAAGTGGCGGCTTCCTCCCTGTGCCGGGGAGAGGGGAGACTAAAACTGGCTATTCATTTATTTTGACATTTTATTTTGTTGTATATTTGCTATATATGACCACTGCATTCATCTCAGGGGATTGGCACCGATAGGTAGAACACGTTCCATCATTTCCTCCCTCTTAGTGACTTCTCCATGGTTGGACACAAAGCTTGACACCCAAGGTAGGTGCGGTGATGCTGGCTCTGTTTCAGAAGTCTCAGTTCATGTAGGGTCATCTGGCTTAAAGGCAGAAGAGGCAATGATGGAACCCCAGACGAAGGACAGCAGCTTGTCCCAAGTAGACCAGCGAGATGAGAGAGAAGGGAGGAGTGGGAGACAAGAAACTCACGGTACATGTCACGCTCTAATGAACCATTCCTTCAGACCACATCTCACCTCTGAAGGTGAGACTTTTGGGGAACATTTTGGACCTAAACCATAACACCTTCCTTTCCCTGCCCTCCCATTCCCTCCCTGCCTCCTTGCCACCCCAATTTTCAGACTCTGTCCCCCTCAGCAGCAAATATCCTTCTCTGCAAAATTGGTTATTTAATCCCAGAGAGGCAGCAGCTCCCTTACTGGGCACTATTTGTTCCTCAAAATCTAACCAGTTTCTGCTGGTTTTATTTATTTATTTTTTGAGTCTTTTCATAACTGCATTGTAATATGTTATAGCAAACCCATACTAGGATAGTTGGGTGAAACATCCTTTTTCAAACTTTTAACCCTAAAATAATTTTTCAGAGCTCTAAAAGCCCCCATGTAAAAGCAAGTCTCCAGTTGATGAAATTATTTCATGAACAATAAAATAGTGTCATTTTCTATGAGCGTGTTCATTTTGGTTAATGTATCAGTCTGGTCTTTTACATAATTCTCCTTGCCATAGAGTTATCAATCACCTCTCTACAACTCACAGGTAGAAAAAAAATGTCAGGTTTGTCCCAAAAAAGACATTATTTTTGGTGTTTTTACCATAAACAAGTAGAATCAAGAATTTTGTCAGAAACTTCTACTGTACACAATGATAATGAGGTGTAACATTTGATATATAGGATAATTTCCTACCATTTAAAATGAAATGCATAACATTTGTCAATGCTTTGTTGCAAAAAGGCAGTTAATCTTTCCTGTTCATAACTGTAACGATACATTTCTGCTAAATAACTGGGTATTAATTTTTTAATGTGTGCCTAGAAATTTAATCTAAATGTAGTTTGTAAGCTGGCTTTGATTAATGCAAATTTCAATATGGAATCTTACTAATGATGCTGAATAGTAAAGTTTCTAAAGCCATAAGTCAAAGAAATATGGATAAAAATATACCCTAGGATATAATTTCATACTAGAATTTGAAAAACATTTTTAAATGAGTGTCATAATCAGGTTCAAATGTAGGTCTATACATTGCATGATAATTATGTGCATGCATTGTTCTCTTTTAGAAGTCTACATATACACAAAGCATTTTATTTTTAAAACTAAAAGCATAGAGCAAAATTTACCCATTTAATGTGAAACCTCTGTTTGTTTTTGTTGTTGTTGTTGCTGTTGTGCAAATAGTCAATTCTGAATTGAACTTCATATAAACACATATGGATTTCATTTTCAGTTGAATTGAGATGATTTTTTGCCCTTGCTCATAAATTTATGTAGCAATAAAAATCTCGCTCACACATGTAGGAGGTTGAAAACCATAGTGGTTTCTTTTCTTTCTGAATGAAATGTTATCATCCTATTGCAGAAACAGGCAATGAGTTATAGGGACATGCTGCAAAATCTCATGGAGAATATACACAACCTTGCAACTTACAAGATTTTTTTTTCTCTGCATTCAAAAGACAAGTTCTCGGCTAAGTAAAAGATTCAGGGATGGTCCTCTGCTGTTACCTACTTGTGTTAGCAGGAAAGAAGACATTGCCTGTTTTGTTCTGCAGGATTTCAGTAAGCCTTGAGACCTGCTGATTTCTTTCCTTACTCTCAAGCCAAAGTAATGATAGAAACAATTCGAGATTTCTTATTGACACAATTCACAATTCAATCACAATATATGATTTTTTTCCCCAAATGCTTAATTAAAAAATCAATCTTTGAGGCCAAGATATGATTCCTAAGACTTTGCAGGGAGACTTCCGGTCAAGATAGCGGCTGAGTAACAGTGCTGCACAATGTCTCCTCATCAACCCACATAAAAAGTCAAAAATGTAGTTAGATAAAGCGTGTTCAGTGTAGCTAGGAAAGAGAGGAGCATCCCCAACAACTGAAAGGAGGCCAGGGGAAGGTCACAAATTCCTAAGGATCATAGAAAGCAGAGAAAAAAAATCCCAGCAGCCCAGGAAGCCGCTGCAGCTGCGGAGGGAGGAAAGCTCATGTGGGCCGGGGACATCTGACAGAGCTGGGAGTGGATGGTGCACCCTAACAACTGACAGGAGGCTTCAGGAGGGTCAGAAATCCTGAAGTCACATCTGAAGAGGAGGAAAAAAGCAGCCAACTCAGCGCTGCCCCAAGCTGCAGGCATCCACAGACCAGACAGAGGAAGGTCTGGAGCCAGGTGAGAAGGTCTGGAGCACGGATGAGAAGTGGGAATTGTCAGCAGCTAGTGGCCCTGGCCTCCGAAACACCAACCCGCAGGTAATGTGTATTACAAAAGCAACGTGCGCTCCCCCTAGAAAAACCCCCTGGGATTCCAGATCAGAGACAGGGCTCCACAGCCTTCACAGGCAGTGATGTCAGCAGGAGCCATTTTAAATAGAAGGAAAAAAAAAAAAAAGCCCAAGACTGAGCCCTTTAGAGTAAAAGAAAGCTCAGAAGAGCACTCCAGGGCTTTGGGGTCACCCTTAAACAGTGCCTAGGAAGAAATTGGCACAGGCGGCAGAGAGGAAAAAAGAGGGGGGAAAGCCTGTTGATCCCCTGAATGGCTCAGTGAACCTCAGTGAACCTCTGCTCCAAAGGTGGAGAGTCCCGCCCTAGGGGAGGGAGGGAAGCCAGGACAGACAGAGAGCTTTGCTGAGCGGATGGGGGGAACAAGGCACCCCAAAAGGGGGGCCATCACCCCGTTCCTCTGGCACGTGCCAGAGGCTTCCAGTTAACTGCTGCCCTGCACGCCAGAGGCATCTAGGACTGGGAAGTCCATCATCTGTCCATCCCATGAGCCAGAGGTTTCCAGAGGCTTCCAGGGAAGTACATCACCCTGTCAATCCTGAGCCCAAGATGCTTCCAGAGGCATCTAGGACTGGGAATTCCATTTCCCTGTCTGTCCCTTGGGCCAGAGGATTCCAGAAGCATCTAGGACTGGGCCTTTGCTAAACCCTTCTGTCCTGCGCATCAGAGACAGCCAGAGATAGCAGAACCATGGGGGAACGTGGTAATAAATCTTCTACAAAAAGATCTGACACCCCAGAAGAAGAAGATGATACCAGGGATACGGAAATTGCAGAATCCAAAGATGAAAATGGCAAAAATGATGGTAACTTCTGGGCCCAGATATTCATTGAATTAAAGCAGGAATTAAAGCAGAAAATAAAACAGACAGCACAAAAGCTATACCAACACATAGCTAAGTAAAAAGCAAGCCTTGAAAAGCTGAAAGAGGAGACCATAGAAGAAATATATCAGAAGATAATGAAGGCAATACAAGAAATTAGAGAACACAACAGAGATATAGAAAAATTGAATGCAGATATTCAGGATGAGAAAAACACACAGGAAATAATAAGCAACCACTTTAAACAACTTCAGAATAGAATGTCAGACCTAGAAAATAAAGTGACTGAGCTGCAACATACAGGCCATGAAGAACACAAAGTAAATAAAGAAAGCGAGTCATTACAATGACTGATAGATGATTCAAGGAGAAACAACCTCAGAATTATGGGAATCCAGGAGAACACTGAGGACAAAATAAAGGCTTAAAGGACATGTATAATGAAATTATGGAAGAAAATTTCCCAAATCTAACAAAAGAAATGAACATGGACCTATTGCAGGCATATAGAACACCAAACAACTTTGATCAGAAGATATCCTCATCATACGACACATCATAATTAAAATTCTGGAAACCCAACACAAAGAGAAAATTCAAAAAGTGGTAAGAGAAAAACAGAAGGTTACCTACAAACATAAGCCCATCAGGATAACATCAGACTTCTCAATCCAGACTCTAAAAGCCAGGAGATCATGGAGCAATGTCATCAAAGCACTAAGAGAACAGAAACGCCAACCAAGACTGCTATATCCAGCAAAATTATCTTTTAATTTAAAGGGAGAACTTAAAACTTTCCATGACAGAGACAGCATAAAGGAATTTGCAGCCACTGAGCCAGTATTGCAGAGAACACTTAAAGGAAACTTAGAAAGTGAAAGGGAGGTCAGCGACCCCAGTGACCCCAGAGGAAAATCGACAACAGCTAGAGGAGAATGAGCTGAGAAAAAGTATGTTAGTAATCAGTGAAATATGAGTAAATAAGTAATGAAAATTAAAAAATTCTGAAATAGCTAAATTTGCCTTCATATCTGTCACTTTATATTTATGTGGTATAGATTTAACTTCATTTAATGTAGCAATGTGATACAGTTTTAACGTAGCAATTCACTTATTAAGTCAGATTTAACTTCATTTAATGTAGCAGTGTGATACAGTTTTAACGTAGCAATTCACTTATTAAGTCACTGATGAAAATTTACCCTCAGAAGACTGATTGATGTAAAGATAACCCTGCGAATGTACAAATATGTACCTTCCAGTATTCAACTAAGGCATTTAAAATTCAACTTTTTTTCTTCTTTCCCAAATTTACTAGTCTTTTGAACTACAAGCTTGTAGTGATTTTCTAATATGAACTGGTGGGTAAGGCCAGGTTTAAGAATAGCAACAAAGATACAACGAAATATAGAAAAAAAAACTTTTGGTAAATATCCAATAAAAGGATTGGTTGGATTCAGAGAAGAAGCATCAAGATTTAACTACTGTGACCCATTTGAGGAATAGGAAGCCGAGTTAAGTGAAATGATTTAGGTGTGGAAGATTAATATGTTAAGTACTGTATGGTTTCTTTGACTTGGAAAACCCAGAACACAGACATTCTATAGAACCACACGAAGTGATAGCCAGAGTTGGGGGAAAGAATAGGGAGGGGGGAAGGGTCAAAAATGGGAAGGGATTGTAAAGTTGATATGATACAAATGTGCATGAATACCCAAATTCATTGTAAGCACCATGTATTACATATGTTTATTAATAAAAATAGTGGGGAAAAAGACTTTGAAGGGAATTGCTCCGCTGGGCCTCATGATAGAAAATGTGTGCTTGTTGGTCTCGCTTCTCTGGCCAGCCTTCCTCTTTAGTGCCATCAGCAAGGTGAGAAGGAGAGAAGAGGTAGCACTCGCACAGTGTTTCTGGGATTGTACAGCCTCTATGGAAAGAGCACTGAGCTTCCTCAGAAAATGGAAAACTTGCAGACAAGTACTACATGATCTTACTTGTATGCAGAATCTAAAAAAAGTTGACCTCATAGAAGTTGGGAGAAGGGTGGTTTCCAGAGGCTGGGAAAGTAACAGGGAAAGATGGGGACATGCTTTCAGAGGGCACTAAGTTATAGCTAAGGGCAAAAAGTTCCGGTGTGTTGTTTACACAGTAAGGTGATAATAGATAATGACTGTGTATTGCACATTTCAAACTATAACTATAAAAACATGTTGAAAGTATTCACTGCAAGACGTGGTAAGTGTGAAGAGATACGTTTAACTTGATCTAAACATCACACAATGTATACGTGTTACAAAACACCATACATCACCTCTTTGATTATTCTATGGCATTTGTAAGGTTTATAAATGATGGTGAATGATGTAAATTTCTGCTGCAGAGATTTCTGAATGAGCAATGATCAAAATATATCCAATACTTGATTTTCTTGCTTGGAACCCAAAGTTTTGTCTTGGAGGAATGATGTTAGGGATGCACTGATGGTGACAGTCAGTGGGTGGATTCTTGAAAGGTTTTGTCTCTGTTCTACAAAAGATCGTCCTGAAAGTATCATATAATACATTGTTTTCTTTACAGATGGAGAGTAGTGTTGGAAAAGCATTGGATATTGTACTTCTGGAAATGATACGCAACTTTTATGTGAGATGGGCTGCTTGCTTCTTTGACGTCTGTTGTTTTCATGCAATGAGATGACTCAGAAGATTGTATTTCCGTACCATTAGCCTTATTAGAATTACTCATAAACATAGGCCTGGGTTCCTCTTCCATCTTCCATTTTATCTTCAAATACCTCCACACTGGGTCATTAGACATTTGTGTAAAGCACAAACACTAATAAAATGTAAGATGGGAGAGCATGACAATAAATAAAATTTATGGATAATGAAGAACATTCATAATTCACGTTTTTAGTATCCATCTTGTACAGTGCTTACTAGGAAAGTTAAATTGTGGAGATAACAGAAGAGGCAGATAATTTGTGGCTTGTAGATTTTTCTTTTTACTCCTAAAAATTTCCATAGATTTTCAGTCACATGAGTGCAGCTTCTGTGTTCCTGAGTTTTGTCAATCCGTAAGAAAAGGTTTGTGGGGGGAGTGTTTTGTAAGAGGAATTCTGAGGCCACAACCTCAGCATTTTATGCTTTTACTTACTGCTGGCCAGTGGTCGTCTCCTCTTCCATTCTGTGTGAACAACTGAGAATAGTCTTAACCGAATAAATAATATCCTAGAATACCCAACTGTCAGGAGCTGAAAGAACCTTAATAAACCAGCACACCGTGAATCATCATCTACCACTGAGATATTAGCCTCACATGGCATTTCCAGGCATTTCCAAATTCAAATATGATGTTTATTTTGCTTCATGATGATTTAGCAAAATCCCTAGAAACACTTCAAAAAAGGCTAGGATTCCATGGATTCTTACTGCAGGACACGAGGTTATAGTAGATTCTACTTTCTGTAAATGGACTCTGATGTTTACAATATGTAAGAGGGTCCCTTGTACTACCTTGGAGTGAGCAAAGGCTTCTCTATAACTTTGACATTGAATAAAAAACGTGAATATCAGCAAGAGGAAGAAACAAAAAAGGGAGAAAAAAGTCAAGTTTAGAGACATACTGCTTTTTTTGTCTTTTGTATTTGAATGCCATTCGTTTTTGACATTAGTTTCTTTGTGACATATCCACTTTCTCCACCTTTGTTTGTGTTCTTCCAGTATGGAGAATGCAATGAGTTAGTTTGTCAATGGAAAAGAAAATTTCCACAATCCCCAGATAGTCACTTTCCACACAGAGAATAGAAAGCTGACTAACACATATCCCATACATCACATAAGTATGCACATGTTGTACACATTACATTTTCTTCATAACAATGTGACAGCCGTGGGAATGTATCTCGCACATCTATATCTATGGAGAGCATAATTGACAGAAAGCCCAACTACTCTGTTATGGAATCCATGGTGGTGTTCACTGATGACCGTCCTTGGCTGGGGCTGCTGTAGTCAGGGGCTAGGTGAGGTAGAGATACTGCGGGTCTATTCTGGGGAGGGTTTGCTCTGTCTTGAGCAAACGTCATGGCCTTTCTAAATGTTCTTAAAATTGCCCTGCATCCGTCTGACCTTCTCTCCTTACTCCCTTACATGGGGTCGCACTTGCATTGGGATCTGTCAGCCTTTTCTGTCTCCCTGACTGTTCCGTTTTTCTTCCTAGGTTGCTACTTACATCTCTGGGAGAGCTAACAGCATACTGATGACTTCTAAAGGAACTTAGGCAAGTACATCAGTATCTTGGAAATAGTTCTACATTAGTGTGTCCACTTGGCTCATTGTGTTTAATTACAGAATTTTATTTCATTATACAGAAAATTATTTAGTGTCCTATTAATGTACTTCTTATATTTTTTCAATTTTGCTAAGAGGCTGTAATAAGTAGTTTTACATGTATATTTTTGAAAAGATGGATAAAAATTTCTTTTAGAAGTGAAGTTTCTGGGCATAAGTGCACATGAGCATGTATATGCTAATATATTCAAATTATTTTTCCATGAAGATTATTATAATTTATATATCTGCTAAAATTTTAATGAATATATTCCTTATCCAGGCCCATCCACACTTTTGATTTTTGGAGATAGGTGGTAAAGGTATTGTTTCATCTGGATGTCAAAATGTAAGAAGTTCTCTAAATAGAAAGACAATGACTTTTTCATAAATGGGATTCTAGAACCTCAGAAAAATCAAGAGTAAAATATAGGCAAATGCAATGTGTTCTGTGTTATTGAGTTTTCTAAATTATCTTCAACGGTTTCAGCAAAAATGGTCTTTAGTGACTTAAATTAATGGAGAGAAATACTGAAGACTGTCTTTCAAAAGGAAGAGTAATAAAGCATGAAGGATTTCTATATGTCACTTGAAGTGGTAAAATGTTGACACCAAGCAGACTGTGACATATAAAATCTGACATGTAGAGTAAATATTAGAAAAATTATGCAAAACCAAGGTAATCTAAAGTGGCTTTCCAAAACAAAATTCAAATAACTTGCACAACTGAAAGAAAAAATTAGAAAAATAAAATCAGAAAAAACAAATAGGAAGCAAAAACCCCATAAAAATGTCAATGTGAGTTCTAAAATATCAACAGTGACACTGAATGTAAGTAGTACAATGCACCAGTTATGCTTGATAGAGATGGGAAGAAAAAAATTAAGAATGTGACTCAACTATTTAGTGTCTGCAGGAAATTCACTTCAAATGTAATAATTTAAATAGGTTGAATGTTAAAGGATAAATAAAGGTTATCATGCAAACATTAATTTAGAAAAGTAGAGTGACTTCCCTAAGATAAAGTAGACTTCTTTTAGAATAAAGAAAACTACCAGAGCTAGAGAAGATTATTACATACTGATAACAGGGTTAATCCATCTAAATATGTGTCAAGTCTAAGTGTGCATGCACTGAACAGTAGAGCTGTAGAAGGAAACAATAATGCATAACAATATCTGGTAGCTTCAGCATTCTTTTCCCAGCATTTATTAAAATAACTAGATCAAAATCAGCAAGGGGGGCTAGAGGAAGGAGATGTAGATAAAGTGCTTGCCTTGCCAGCACAAGGCCCTGAGTTCAATTTCCCAGCACCACATACAGCTGGGCATGGGGGCGCAGGCCTATAATACAGCACTCAGGAGGCTGAGTCCAAGCCCAGTCTGGGCTCATGTTGAGTTCAGGGCCAGCCTGGGTTACAGAGCAAGAACCTGTCTTAAAAATATCAGCAAGGTTGAAAAAGAATTCAAGAACATAAATCACCATGATCTAATAATTGGACAGTAAAAGGACATAGAAATTTTGTGGTAGCTGTCGATCATGTGGTAAAATAGAAAATATCCTGGGCAATAAAACAAAGTTCAATAAATTTAAAGAGATTTAAATAACAGAGCAGGTCATGTGACCATGATGGAATCAAACTAGAATCAGTAACAGAAAGCTAATTAGAAAATCTCGGAATATTTGAAAACTAAGCAGGGTATTTCTGGGTAATTCATATGTAAATGAGCAAATCTCAGGAAATATATATTTAGCTTACCGAAAGTGAAAATATAGCTTATTGAATTTTGGGGAACTCAGCTACAAAGCAGTACCAATAGGAAATGTATAACATCGATGTCTACATGAGAAAAGTAGATAAAGCCTCAACTCAATAACCTAAGCTCCCACCTCAAAGACTAGAAAACAAAGAAAAGTGTAAATCCAAGCATAAAGAAAAATTGTAAAATAAGTTCAGGAATAGATAAAATTGAAAACTGAAAAATATGGAGAGAATCAAGGAACAAAAGTTGCTTTTGGTTCTCTTCAAAGATCAATAAAATTGACAAACCTCTAAAATTCTGAAAAAAGCAAGATTCAATTACTAACACCTATAAAGAAACAGGATATTTCCACCAGTGTTGAAGACCTAAAAACTAATAGGAATATTGTAAAGAACTCTACACATATAAATTTGACAACCTAGATGAAACTGACTGGTTCTTTGAGAAACATAAACAATAATAACTCCCTCAATTTATTCTTTGACTGTCTCATACATTGCTCATCGGAATACAATGGTACAGACACTCAGGAAATTTTGCCAGTTTCTTAAATGCTTAAGCATATATCCACTGTATGAGTGATTGCCTTTATCTTTGAGAAAAGAAAATTTGTCATCACTGCAATGTTAAAAACTTTAAAGACGGCCCCCAACGGGTGAGTGGTTTTAAAAGAAAAGAAAACCCATGGTATATGTATAGCATGGAATACTACTCAGTTAATGTAAAGAATTCAAAACAAACTTAATATATGTAAAACTAAAATAAATCTCCAGAGAATTCCAATGAGTGAAAAAGTCAATCCCAAGAGGTTATATATGATATCATTAATATTACATTCTGGAAACAACAGGATTATAGAAGCACAGAAGAGATTAGGATTTACAAAGCTTCAAAAGCTAGTGAACATTTTAGGGATCAAGATGTGGCTCTTGAGGGGCCACATGTGGGATCCTTGTGGTGAGGGGAGCGTTCTGCACCCTGCTGGTGTCACATTTCCATTGATAAAGGATTACTTTGATTCGTCTGTCAAGGTTGAATGAATATAGCAGATATTCTCATATCCCATTGTTTTTAATGTGGATTGCAAGCCATGCATGAAGCTGGATATTTTTTCTCATGTTTAAAGTTCTTTAGTGTTTCTTTTCCTCTGAGCTGCCCAAATTCCTTTTAAGACCTATGCTAAGGGCTGGTGGTGTTGCTCAGTGATTAGTACACTTGCCTAGGAAGCACAAAGCCCAGGGTTTGATTCTCCAGCAACAGGTATTAATTGGATGTGATAGTGGTGCATGCTTGTAATTCCAACACTCAGGAGGCTGAGGCAGGAGGATTGATGTGAACTCTAGGTCAATCTGGGCTACATAGTGAGTTCAGGACCAGTCTGAACTACAGAGTGAGACTCGGTCTTAACAACAAAATAAAAGAGACAAACAAAACAAAACAAAAACTATGCTCAGCTTGCTGTGGTACACACCTGTAATCTGGCACTCTGAAAGACAGGCAGGAGGATTGCGAGTTCCAACTCATCTGGGGCAACTTAAGTGACCTAGTGAGAGACCCTATCTCAAAAACAAAATTAAACTAACAACTACAAAAAGCAACCAACTCTGTTTGTGGGGAAGCTCTGACAAAAATATCTGACTCTTCCTGATTCCTGACATATATCTTTTCTTTCTCCCTTGGGTTATTCTTGATTTTATAATTCAATTTTACCTCCAATGCTTCTTGAAAGCTTGAAGCATATACTCTCCCACCGAAGAGTGTATTCTTAAGAATAAATGGTTCTGTAGCCCATTCATTATTTGTGTTAAATTTATTGAATTTTAGAATACCTCAATCCCACACCAATGACCAGAATATATTTCTTTGTCATTCCTTTTTATTTATATTCTTTTTTATTTATATTTTGAAGCAAATCATATTCGACCTTAGGGCCATTAAGCTTTTGGAGATAGGAGAATTCCAGCTTTTCATTTTTTTGATCTCTCTTGCCTTACCCACTGGGCCCACATATTGTGCCCTTCTTAAACCTAATGCTAACTTTCCTGCAACACTCATCCTTAGAAGAGACCTTGAGGTGGACTTTGAGTTCATCAGAAATCCAACCTTTAGGGAGCTTCCATTTCTGCTCTGAAAAAAATGATCCTAGTTCCTTAAAGCGAGTTACTTAAGGAGACAGAAATTTTTTATGATTCACACAAAATTAAAAGAGGTTTGGTGTGGATGCTTTTCATCCTTTTTCCATGTCTTCTTTCTGATCCCTTGGTGGTTGTCCATTGTCCTCAGCTTCTTTCTTCCATTTGAACAAGAAAGTACCACCAGAAGTTCCGTCTTCCCTGGCAGCCAGCTCCTGGCTTGGGACCAGGAATGAGGTGAGGTTTTAAGCAATGTAAGTAAGCATGGATGATGAGAGGTGGAGGAGAGGTACCCCAGGGACTCTATACATTTTGTCTAAATCTCAAGTAGATGTGTGGAAAGGAGTCATGATTTCTTAGTTACACTGATTGGCCCTCTTGAAGATGTTTCTCTTCCTTATTAACATGGCAGTCATCCGAAATCCACATAGTAACACAAACATTTCTATATTTTTAGAAAGTGTAATTTTTGGAAAGATCTGTTATAACCAAGAAAAGCTCAAGCAAAATAAAAACAATACTTGCATTATAAAATTAAACATGAATGGACTGTCTTAGTCCACTTGGAGAGCTGTAATAAGATTACCATAGATGAAGTGGCTCGTGTACAAGAGAAATGTATTTCTCAAGGGCCCGGAGGCTGGCCGGTCCAAGATGAAAGTACTGGAGATCTGGCGTGTGATGAGATACCACCGAGTGACCCGTAGATGGCACCTTTTCTCTATGCGTCACACGATGGAAGTGATAAAAGAACCTGCAGGATCTTTTTTATAAGGACACTTTCATCACTCCTGACCCAATCCCCTCCCAAAGGTCCCACCTCCTTTGACTTGAGAGTGAAGATTTCAATTTACAAATTTGGGGGACATTCAGGAAAATGTCAGGATTACATTTACTCGTGGAATACCATTTTTCTTCCTTTCTATTTCCATGTAGTTAGTCCTTTTGTTACAGAAGGAATCTCCCTGGTAATGACATCTCCTAGTCAGCTTTAATTGATTTTCTTGACAGCGTTTTTCTATTTTTGTTCTTCTTCCATTGTTCCATTTTCCAGATGGAGTCCTGTTTTATATTTACTCACAGCTTTTTTTTTTTTTTAAAAAAAGCTGTTTATAAAAATCACATCAATTGTTTCTTGCTCTTTGCCTCCTCTGGAGAAAATTGTAATTTGCAAAGGCTTAATTAGGATCTTCCAGGATTCTCTCTGCACTTCAGGATTTTAATATGTACCATTAGCCCGATGTAATCCCCAGATTTCTAAGCTCTTTCAAAATTTTCTCCTAAATCTAGTTCTTCTATATAGTTATGATTCTTAAAATATTTCTTTCCAAAAGAAGTCTGAAAGAAAACCAGATAAACATTGTTACATCAAAGTGGCAAGCTCTTCCCACACCACCATTTAGCATTGTGGTTGAAGTTTCTTAAAAGCAAATGCTGAAACTCATTTGGATGTTGTTTTCATAATAAGCCATTTTAATGATCACATGTGTTGTTGTTTTAAGGGCCCATTTTATAATTGAAAGAAGGCACTCTAGACTATCTTGGGGATTTGATTCATGCAATTCTTTCCTCATTATGCACTAAGCTGTTTATTAATCAGCCTGACTACATGGTCTGTTTTTGTTCACTTTGATTTCTTTTGTGTTTAAAGTTCAGGGCTTAAATTTTTAGTACTAAAAAATGAAGAGGACTGCTTTTAGTTGTTTGTTTGTTTATTACTTCAACTAAATTTCTAAACATTTCCAGGCTGCAAAGGGAAGAAAGAAAAGAAAAAGATGAGAGCGATATCCTGTCAACACATTTGCTTATTATATGCGAAGCCCTTGGAATGAGCAAATTAAGCCGAAAGTTCTGCTTAAGATTGCATGGCAAAGGCATTTGTTAAGCAAGCAGTACAGATTTTTTTTTTTTTAAAAGTACGGAAAGGATGAGACCTCTTATGTGTTGTGAGGCATCGAGGTTTCTCTATACTGGTTTCCCTCAACTGTACCTCATTTCCTTCTGTTGGACTTTAAGGTTTTGGGGTTGTTAGTGAGAGGACATTAGATATGCATTTAATTTTTTTTTCCTTTTTCTTTTTGTTTTCTTTCTTTTTTGAGACAAGGTCTCACTCTGTAGCCCAGGCTGGTCCTGAACTCACTATGAGCCCAGGCTAGACTTGGACTGAGGACAATCCTGAATGTGGGGATTATGGGTGTGTGCCACCATGCAGCTTGATGTGGTGTTGGGGAATTGAACGCAGGGCCTTGTGCTTGCAAGGCAAGTGCTTTAATCACTGTGACATTCTTCCAGCCCCAGATACTCATTTTAGCCCAAGTGATTAAGATGCAAAAAATCCCCTCACAGTATTTATTTCTTTAATGTATTTTATGAATTTTCAATTTATCTTACTGAGCAGACAAGCTCACCAGTGGAATCCCCCTTGTTGCACAACCATTAGGAGAGGGTGCCCTATCATTTCAGAACACTTAGGTCTTCTGTTCTCTTTCCAACAGGTCACCGGAGAGATGAAAAAGGTATCTAACATCCTAAGGAAACTCACAACTTAAAAGCTTAGTTAACTATCTGCTTGGACTAACGTTTGACACACTGTGACAGGCACACAGGAAGGCAGAGAAGCTAAGCTGAAATGGGGGAAGCGGATAGAGTCCTTTTCCTGAACTGAGTACCAGTGGCCACTGAGGTAGAGGCCGCAGGGAATGACCAATCAAAGAAAAAAAACACCTGGGTGCTTGAAACACAGGAAGTAATCCAATAAAGTCTGAAGATGGAGAGCCAGTGGCAGAGTCTGGCCTGGGCCCCTGACTCTTCTTTTCTCTGCTGTCCGGGGCGTGCCTTTACTAGCAGTATTCATTGGCTGTTGTCTGCCACCTCCCACCCGCCTTTATTCACACTTGCAGTAGGGATTATTGATCCATGCCTGGAGGATCAGCAAATACTAAATCCCTTATCTGTCAATTGCTGACCTGACCTTCCTAATCAGTACTTGCTAATGATAGGGCCAGTAGGAAAGGCATTTGGAACCATTCAGTTGAACCTTCATCCAATTCCAATATGATTTCCTTTGAAGACTTAACCATGACTACTAGTATCCTAAGTTTTTAAAATTCCATTTTATTACTTCCAAAGACGATGTGTGTAGAGAAGACGGCTTGGTGGGAGTTGATGGAAACATCCTGAGGTCAACTGGCTTTGAAGAAAGTGGTCACCAGCTTCTTTTGGTGGTTCTTGGTGCGTTCTGGTTTGGCCTGTAGTATGTTTGGTGTGCCTTAAACTTGGTTGCTGTGTGATATCCACCAGTGACACTGGTGGCTAACCTGATGCATTATTGTTTCTCAAACTTGGTTAGGTACTGGCCAGCTTACCTTTAACATTTGGAGTACTTATTTGAGATTTCCATGACATATGAATATTTTAGTTGTGAGTCAAGTAAATGTACTTTTAAATATGCTTTATTCTTTTACTTTGGCAAGCATACCTTAATAGCAATAAACGTACAAAATATATTTAAAGCTATAGGGTTTATATATATAAAGGTTGGCAAAATATTCAAGATGAATTTATTTATAATTATACATGTCTGAGGGTTCTGACCAGCAAAATAAAGAAATATTTAACTTAGTAAAATTGCATATTTATTTGATCAGTGTATTTTTCTTGATTTAATTTTGGCAAACTTGTTAATAATATTGTCTTGATCAAGATTTTCATTATTTGGTGATATTGTTAGCAATATCAAATGACATGATCTTTCAATCATAGTATTTTGCATTTTTTTGTTTTAATTTGAAGAAATTTTCTTTTTTAAGGGAGTAGCAACCAGAATTGTTAATAAAAAATGTAAAGCAATATTGATTTGGAACTAATGCACACATTTTAATACATATTTAGCTATTATAATGGGGAAGTGTGCATAATAAAAGTGTTGCTAATGGAATTATTAAGTGATTCAATTTAATCATAGAAACATTACTCTGCATTTTACTTTTCCTTTTTCTCTCCTCTAAATAGACTGCTCTTAGTGGAGGCTACTTTGATGTATAATGACTAAAAAATAGAGTTTGGATATTATTTGGACATAGATTCTCACAATCAAATAAACAGTTTTATTGTTGCACTTTTATTTTTTATCTAATTACCAAGAATTTGGGCATATTTCACTTGTAGTTTCTTTTGATTAGACGAAGTATATTTTTCTAAAATTAAAAAAAATTAGAAACAACCAAAGTTAGGTTTTCCCTGTTTTGTTTTACTAATATTTATAGCAAACAACGGTCCACACCATGTTCTATCATTGGTGTGACACAGCTAGGTCCTGTTTCCCACTCATCCCACTCACCACACGTTTCTCTTATGCATAATGAGTTTGTTCCTGGGTGGTCCCAGGATCCTGAATTAGATAAATGAAAAGATCCAAGAAAATGGACACTTAGTCCTTTTATGACAACTCCATTGTACTCTTCCTCTAAGGAAGGACAGTACACCCTCTGCTTAGAGTTTCCTTGCTGTGAGGCGGCATCCACCCCCCAGCATCAGCGGTGGGGGCATCTATACCATCACAGCACTGAGAAGTAAGGATTGTTTGGGGGCTTGTAGGGCAAAGCTGGTGAGCTGTCTTTCTGGCAAATGAATGGTGCTAGTCTCCAGAGCAACATTTAGGCTTTGGGTGCACTGTGGCAGCCTAGAGCACTGGACCACGTGTAATGGGGACATGATGGAGACACCATGATTTTTTATCTTGCAGAAACATACACATAAGCACATGGCATGTTTTGACACTGGAAGGCTGTTGGAAGACTTAGTTCCATTCATATGTTCTAGTTGTGTATTCCTATATAACTGTATTTCATATACTTAGTTGCATGTGTTACAGTTAAGAATGATTTTATATAATGTCATTGTGAATATTTCATTTTTATCCTTTGTTTGACTAACGTGTCTGCCTGGGTATTTGTAACATGCTGTGTCCACTGAATGAAATCTGGGGCTGAGAGCCTCTTTTCCAGGTCTAAGGTGAAAACTTGAAAACTTCCTGTGGACTCACCTTGCCCTTGACCTTACATCTGCTGCAGGCCCTTCTGAGAGGCAGCTGTGTCCCACCAGACGGCCTGCAACCTCATCTTTTGGATCACCCTATGGAAGTTCCTTTTCGCTCTCAGTCCAGTACCTGTGGAAACCGGGGGAAGCTCGGGAGTATAAAGAAGACCCTCTGTCTTTTTGGTCACAGCGCTCTATCCTCACTATAGCAGACCCACCCCAGTCAGCAAGCTTGGCCTTAGACAGCAAGAACACTTGGCCATCAGCATCCAATAGTCTTCTGCAGAAGTGTCAGGATGGGCAGGACATGCACCTCCTCTAATTCTTGTCTTATATCTGCCTTATACTGTCTACTGTCTGGATTGTGAGAAGGGAGATTGCCTTACAATGTTTTTAATTAAAAAAAATGAATGACCTACTCACTTGGCTAAGTCCTTGTATGTTAAATAAGAGCCAGAGACATTTAGAATATCCTCTTGTCCTCAACAATGCTATCTTCTCAGGCCTGTCATCCCGCTGTTCAATTCAGTATTTGATGTCAGAAATGCAATTGATGTCATTTTATATTTCCTCATCCTTTCTCTTGTAAGTTTGTTTGTAGCAGTGGTCCTCAAGCTTGAGAGCTCAACAGGATCACCTGAAAAGGCCCAGAGTGTGTTCACCCTAGGAGTTCATGAGTCCATAGTGTTGGAGTGGAGACTAAACATTTTCATCTCTGACAGCTTCCAGTGGTGCTGAGGCTCCTGGCCCTGGGAAGATCCACTGATCCATCGTCATCTTAATCATGGCCACCTGATGCCTGGTCCTGAGAAGACAGATACCTTGTGCTGACCAGAGAGATGATTTCTATACATGGAAAAGTAAAACAAGAAGGCACATTTTCTTTCCCAAACTGTTATCTCCCTTGACAAAGTCACTGAAAAGTGCACACATCCAATTATAGTTAGGATCCCCTAAAGGATACCAATAGCAAAAGATATAAAAGTCCCTTCTGTAAAATGGCACATCATTTGCACTCTCTTGAATTTTTAAAAATATCTCTAGATTACTTACAATAGTTCTTGAAATATAAATGCTATGCAATTAGTCATTGTGCTGCATTACTTAGGGAATGATAAAAATAAGTCTGTACATGTTGAGTACAATTTACATTTTATCTTCTGCTATTGTTCGGATCTAAAATGCCCCTCCAAAGTCTCATGTGCTCAGAGGTGGAGTTTTGGGCAGGTGAGTGGATTATCAGTAGCTGCACTCATCAGTGAATTAATCCATTAATGAGCTCACAGTTACTCTATTGTTATGTGGTAAAGCCTACTCAGAAGAGGTAGGTGACTGGGGCATGACCTGGGAGGGTAGATTCCTGTTCCTGGCTCTTCCCTTCTCTCTCTGACTCATGATTGTGATTGCTATGGTTTGTTCGTTTTCCTCTGCCCTGTCCTTTCACCATGTTTCCACTTTGCAGCCAAACAACTATGGACTGAACCCTCCAAAACCGTGAGCCAAAATAATCCTCTCCTTGTTAAAGTTGCAAAGCGTCCCTGTGACATGACAGTGACTAATATATTTCCAAATCTTTTGGATTTTCAATTCATTGAATCTGTGGAGGTAGAACCCATAGATGAGGAGAGAACACTAGACCGGCTTAAGTTGAGTTTAATTCAGCAATATCAAATTTAAAAGAAAGCAACATTTCTGCTTTGTATCTAGACTCCTCCTAACTATGCCAAGACACAGATACTTTCCGTGCTTAGCGGAAATTTCCTTAACATATTGTCTCCATAGTATATACTAAGTGTAATTAATATATATATATATATATATATATATATATATATATATATATATCTCAGCTTTTTCTAGGTTTCATTTAGACTACCCTTAATTGGAGTTTAGCAAACCACACCATCCTGCTCTGGAAAGTTTTCTTTTGCTTTTTTATTTGGCAATGGAACAGCATCATTGATCATTTAATCATGATTCCCTGTGGGGAAAAATGTTAATGAAATACTTGGGGGTAATAAATCATATTTTTTTCAGATTCAAAAGCTGGCTCACAATATAGTAATCTATTTTTTAAAAATAAAATTGCATCTCTCACTAAATTTTTCTATAAAAGGCCTTTTGGTGTTTCTACTTTTAATAGGATTTGGGTAAATGAGGAAGGCATTCAGTACACTCTATATTAATCTTGCTCTATTGCTTTCTTAATAATGTACAATTATGGATCTATAGACTTTATAAATCATATAAAAGCAGAAGCAGTGCTAAATTACTTTTTTTCAACCCTCATTATTAAAAGTATTCCTTCTTTAGTGTCCTAGTTTAAACAGGGTCTTTTTTTTCCCTCATTCAGTTAGAAGCACCTGGCACAAACCATCAACTCTTTTTAACACTGAATGCCCCTAACAAACCAGTCAGTCACTGTGAACAGGAGGTGAAACTCCTTTCTCTCTCCTTCCACTCTGCTTTCTTTTCTCCTTTTCTCTGTACAAGGGTTATGTGAATGCATCTTGTAAGTGTGGCTCTCTGCTGCAGGACAGTGAGTTGGTTTCCCCAGCTACCCCACCTGCCTCCATAGCAGCCACTTTTGGATGCTCGTTAGGACACCTTTGAACAAGGGATGAGTGACTGCAGAAAGCATAGAGCTCTAAGAAAACATAAAAATGCAGTGGAATGAAATAAAGAGTGCACACAACAGCACCTTGAACCGAGATTTGGTCAGAGTTTATACTGTCCCATTGCATGGCATGGCCAGTGTTCACCATGGCTGGCTTCTTAAGCATTCATCAAGACAGAGACTGATTATGAGAGACAGGGAGCAAAATTGATGAAAAGGTGAAATTATGAGTGCCCAACACAGGCAGGCAGCCAAGCTAATTTGCTCATTGCCTGTGTTAAATAATGTGTCTCTTTGGGACATTCTAATGACATTTTGGGTGTTTGCAAATATTTCGGAGATTTTGGAAGTCCAATATGAAGTGATTTTGTGCCTTTAAAAAAGTTGGTAAACTAGTAAAAGTATGTGCTTCTTAATAAAGTAAACATCAAGTAGGATGTAAGAATTTTCATCTTCTCAGGATAGAATTTGGTACTGAATAAAAGCATGACTTTTATAAAATTAAGTTATTCTACTTTTTCCTTTCCAATTACCTGTCGAAAGAGAAGATCTATTTCATGCATCGTAGGGAAAGATCTCTATGGTTTTAAGTGGCCAATTATTTCTCTCTGTAATTCCTGTAGTTTTATTTCATGGCTTTTTTATGATATTTCAATTTTGAAAATTCTCATCAATATCTGCTTTGAACTCTGTAAAAGTATGATCCTTATTTCCCCCAAATTTCTGCTTATATTACTGTCATTGAGAAAATTTGAACGTGTTTTTGGTAGAAAAAAATCCATAGTAATTGTCACAGCAGATTTACAGTACTTAACTTTCAATTGAAGATATAGGTTTGTAGGTTCTGTTTTAATTTTTGTAGAAAACTTTTGTTAATTTTGAACTATGTCCCAAATACTCAAAAGAAGGATGTGAGGAAGTGGAAGGAGGGCAGGAGTGACTGCCGGGCCTCCCATACCTGCCCCGCAGCACGGGACTCCAGCAGGGTGAACACGTGGCCTCCTCCCAGTTCGACTCTGGAGAGGAGACACATTTGATCTTTGGTAAATCCACAGGAGCTTTTTCTTTCACTTAGAGTGTTAAAAATTAGGGACTTCCCCCCATGAGACAATATTAAATAAAGGTATAAAATTTAATGCCCCAAATTAAAAGAAAAGAAACCCAGCCCCTGTAAGCCTACTGAGAAACTCAAAGTCAAAGATTCAGAATTTTTTCCCAGTGCCAAAAAAAGTACTGAGGGAAAGATAGAAGAGATAATAATAAAGTCAGGAAACAGAAGAGAGGGCCTTAGTTTCTGTCCAGAGGGACCACCATCTTTTAATACAGTCACTTAAAAATACATGCATTGCTACATTTTTCATTAGCCTTAATTTTTTCATCAATCATGTTAATTTATACAGAGGGCACTTAATAATAGCTAATTAACACTTATGACTTTTGAAATTAAAAGACCTTTGGAGAGATTACTACTGATTGGAGAGAGGGTTTTTTTCTGTTTCTCTTTTTTTAGTAAAGACAGAGAAATAGTGAGAAAGTGTGGGGCTTCAGTGTGTAGAGCAGAGAGCCTCTCCTTCTGCTTCAGGGGCCATTCAGAAAGTGACAATGACAGGGCTTCTCAGGGCACAGTGATGTACTTTGACAGCACCTGTCTTGAGTTAAATAAAAATAATAGAAATTCAAGATAAGCTTTGAATAGATTGAAATCAAAAAGGAAATTTACCAATGACTAAAAACAATGCCAAAGATAAACAAGGAAATAGTACTCAGGTTTAATTACTCTCCACTGGAGTGAAATAAAAGAACAGAATTTACAAAGTTAAAATTTTAGCCAGAAATAGTGTAATGACTTTATCCATCATCAGAAGTTTCTAAGTTTGTTCTTTCTCTGTCATATGAGCCAACTGTGCCTGTGTGTGTCATACCTTTATAGCTTCTGCTGTGGATCAGAGTAACCAAATGAAGAAAACCGCTTCTAACTGCCCCTTTTTTAATATCTACAAAATGCCTTTGGTGAATACATGTGTATGTTAGAATGCTCTGTATGTATACATACGTACCTACCTAACGTGAATCTATGTACATAATAGTGCATGCCTATATGGTGCTTGTGTGTGTTTATAAGTATATATTTATAGATTTATGGTAATTATGTACATTTGTAGATTCATAAATCTAAAATATTATCTCTTAAAATATTTATTTTTGATCACCAGTAGATGTCTCCCTTCCCTGGCTGAAGGTGGAATCTATAGATCTGTCTGAATTTTTCACTAAATCTGATTTTTGTATGAATGGAGAACTGGGGTTTTCAAAAGGAATAATTTTCAATATTTATCAAGCACCTCTCATCTAAATTAGTGTTTTAAATGCCCACTGTGTTTGCAATAGCCTTAAAAAGAAAAATATTATATTGGGTCATTGTAATGTTAAGAGGATTACACAGGTTTTGCAACTCTCTTAGGTCCCAAAAGTATTTCCGTTTTGACCAAAGACCTATTTCGGGCATAGGGTGTGTTAGGAAAAGTACTGGGCTGGAGGCATGGCTCAGAGATGAGAGCACTTCCCTAGGAAGTGCAGGCCCCGGGCTCCATCGCTTGGTACTAAGCAACAGCTGGGAGCGGAGGTGCACGCCTGCAATCCCTTCACTTGGAAAACTGAGGCAGGACTGTTGTGAATTTTATTCCAGCCTGGGCTTCATAGTGAGCGCAGGTCCATTCTGGACCACAGAGCAACACTCTGTCTCAAAAAACCAAAACCAAAAACAAGAAAACCCTCTTAAATATTCTCAGTGTAACTTAAAAAGTTTTAAGGGGTGTATGAGTCAAAATAGTTTTAAAGTCAAATTAAGGAATGAAATGTGTTTCTAATTTTAAACATCCAATTAAACACTGCACAAAATTAACTACGTGTCAGAACAAATAAAAGATTCTCCCTTAAGAAACTCTTTAGTTTACTCCTCAAAAAGGCACAAGACATTTTTAATGATAATCGTGCTATGTGCTCTAATGGTCAAACATTTAATGCCAGTTGCTCTTTTGAGTAGAAAATTCACACATTGAGAAGTCAGTCATGATAATACTGAAAAGTTCTTTCAGAAAAAAAAATTCCAGTGATGAGGCAACATTGTGCATCGTTCTTGGGATGCCTCGGATGTTTTCTTCTTCCTGTTTGTATTTGTTTCTTCCGTTTTCCTTATGTTGCTTGTGGGGTCTTTGTCTCACCTACTCTGTTTTCCCTAAGGAAATTACTGTCATTTTGGCCATTAGCAGGCCATGGAAAATTTGGCTAGAGATTATTAAAACACCCTATGTCTTGTTCATCATGAGTCCTTTGATGTATCTTTGGACATATCAGAAAAATGATAATAACTGGCCTAAAACCCATTGTTTTCAATTTTCTTGGGTGATGTCACAGTGCTCTATGCTTTAAGAAAACTGGCCCGTTATTATGGAACCATCCGAGGTGCTGAAGGACTGCAACTATTCCATACTGAATTATTTAGATGTTTTATTTCAAAGCCCCCTTCCCATGAGGATGTTCCCTCTTAAGGATCCTGATTTTAAGTTTGGGACTCTCTCATGGGCAGGATGGATTACAGCTGTAGAGCGTGCCTAGCTCCAAGTTACTGGAACTTCAATTCCCTTTTCATATGACTGACCAAAAGATATAAATGCATCCAAGAACTACTGGTTTATATAATTTGTTCCCTTTTCATATACTGGGCTGTACCTCTGGAGAATGCTTAAATCATTGGACTATTAGATTAGTAGTCTGTGAAATGGCTGTTAATCCTCAGGAGAAAGTGTATAAAAGTATATGTTTAATCAATCAATTTTCAAACCAGTGGTTCTAATTTTTCAATAGCATTTCTGTGGTGACATGGTGTATGTGTGTGTATGTGTGCTTGTGTGTGTGCATATATATATATATATATATATATATATATATATATATATGCTAAAAATTTCCCATTTTAATTATTGTGAAATGTACAGTTGGCTGGCATTCAGTACCTCTACAACATTGTATAAACATCTCCAAGAAACCCCAGTGCTTACTGGTAGTCATTTCTCATGTTCCCTCTTCTCAGCCTCAGGCAACCCCCTCCCTGTTTTCTGTGTCTTCAGGTGTGCCAATTCTGAACACTTCATGCAAATAGAATCAGGTAATGGCATCCACTTTGTGTGGAGTCTTTATTTAGCATGAACTTTTCCAGTTTCATACAGGCTGCAGCATGCGTCGATACTTTCTTCCCATCTGTCATTGAATAATATTTTCTTGCATGAATATACCACTATTTGTTTATCTACCTTTTGGCTACTGTGAATAGCGATGCTATGCACATTCTTACACAAGCTTTTGCTTGAATAATTCTTTTTGAGAGGAATTGCTGGGTCATATGATTAATATATTTAATTTATAGAGGAGCTGCCAAACTATTTGGGGAGTCAGCTTTAAGTTGTGAAAGTATCACCAGAGAATCATTAATGTGACATGTGAGATGAGCTTCCTAATCAACAGAGAAGCAGGGTGGGCATCTAAGGACCTACTGTAATGATAACCATGATTATGGCTATTACTTTGTGATCTGACTCATTTTATAAATGAGCCAGATGAGGTCGTTAATAAATTAGTTAATAAAGAGTAGTTAATAAATTTCATAGTGAGGGCCTATCTTAGTTACTTTTTCATTGCTGGGACAGAATACCCAACATCCAAACCTTTAAGGAGGAAGGATTTATTTTAGCTCAGAATTTCAGAAAGTTTGAGTCCATTCATGGGTGGGAGGCTGGAAAAATGGTGGAATCACATGGCAGAGCTGGAGCTGGATCCAGGGCCAGAGCCAGAGCTCTGGAGACAGATCCTCACAGCATGGCAAAACAGAGTCCTGGAAAGAAGAGTAGAACCAGCACACGCTCCTCCAGGTCGAGCCCTAAGTATCTGCCTCTTCCAGCCAGGTCCCCTATCCTGACAATACACAGTATCCATAAGTATATGAGGCTTTTGGGGGACACGCCACATTCAAACCACGCTGGGACCAGAATCCAAGCTTACAGGTTCAATGTCTTTTCTGGGGGGAAGTGGTGGGGGAAGCAGACATTGTTTATTCATTGACAAGATTACAAAAACACAATGTAGATACCTTCCTTCATCTTTCTAATAGGTCTGTTGATCTGACCTATTTTCCTGTTTCGAGCATCTGTCTACCTACCACAAAATGAATGTATTTTCCTCATTCAAACTCATGGAGAGGATAATTTGAAAGAACACAAGAAGTTACTTTGCCTCTTGGAAGCGTTTTCCAACAATTTAGATCTCATAAATGAAGCCTTCCATTCAGATAAGGCTGTACTTACCAAGAGACTGAGCATTCAGTGAATTATCTGTCCAGGTAATTTTCTTATGGACTTTGCCGTAACCACACTTGTAGATGTACTGACGTCAGGTTTTGGTATCCCATGCAAGATATGGTTCCACAACCCTCAGCATGTAATTGAAACCTGGTCGAGTTTAACAAAGGTACCCTTGAAGATTTGATGAAGGCAGAGAAGCTATCTCGTGGACCTTTGGGCTAACACCACTGACGATGTCCTGATGACAAGAGCCAATTTGGATTCTGCAGATACCCAGGGGTGCCTAGCCTTTCTTGCCATCCTAGATGTCTGAATCTCATTTCTGTACATCTGTTGATATTCCTTGTAACAAAAATTTGATTTTCATAGACAAGCTTTCTCCTTGCTTTTCAGAGCATTTTTTTGCACTTAACTCGAGTTCTGTGAAATATCTCCTCTCCTTCATAAGGGTTTCTGGCACAACAGCAACCTTCTTCTATCTCTTCAGCACTCTTCATGATTCCAGCTGGTAAAGATCTCAATGCCTTTTACAGTATGTTATAAAGTTACCAGTTAATTTTTTTCACCATACTGGCAGTATTAGTTCCAAATCACTGATTTTGGTTGTTTATGACAATTGACATTTTGGTACAAAGGTGACTTGACTAGGGTTTATGGCTAGTTTACAAAAGTACTCTTCAACCATCAGACACAATACTATTTAGTTGCATTACTGACTTTTTTGTGCTGCTATAACAAAATCTCTGAGGATTAGCCTTAAAAAGAGATTTATTTAGCTCATTATCCCAGTGGTTGGAAGGTCCAAACAGCATGCTACCAGCATCCTGGAAGGGTCCCTATTTCAAAAAGTCAAACAGCTGTGTGTAGAAGAGATTAAGCATGTAGAGGGTACTAGATCTATAACAACATGTTCTTGTAAGAACTAACTTACTCCTGAATGACCCAGTCCTCTCTGTGTGTCTCAGTTATATTTTTATTTCTGAGGGTATACCTGATATCCACAATTTAAGGGAGGAAATATTTACTTTAGCTCACGGTTTCAGGAGGTCTCTATTCGTTCCTGCATGATGACAGCAGTGGTGGGAGCACATGTCAGGCAAGGTCTGGCAGAGGACAGATGCTCTCGCCTTGGCGGATTCAGGAAACCAACACGGGGAGGAAGAGAGGCGCTAGTGTACATCCTTCCAGGTCATGTCACAGTGGTCTGACCTTCCAAGTCACATGTCCAGTAATCGGTCACATATCGCTAATCCACCTGACATCTGTAACCCACCACACGCCCATAATCTACACATACCCGTATTCCACAACATCTAAATACATGAGGCTTTGGAGGGACATTTCAGATCCAAACCACAACACTGTGAAGCCAATGCTTATGATCTAACTCACTTCCACTAGGCTCCACCTGACTAAGATTCCACTGCTTTAAAACCGCTAGTTGTGGGACCAAGTTTCCAGCATATGAGACTGGGGTAACAAACCACAGGATCTACCAGTAGTTCATGGTTACTTTCCTGCTGTAGACATAGCCAATTATTTTGAGTCACACAACTTGGTGTGACTCAAAATAAAAAAAAGATCTTTTCACCTTCAAGTTAAAAAATGATGGTGCTGATTAATGGGCACTGATTTGGA
Source organism: Ctenodactylus gundi (assembly GCA_004027205.1). Lineage (NCBI taxonomy): Eukaryota > Metazoa > Chordata > Mammalia > Rodentia > Ctenodactylidae > Ctenodactylus > Ctenodactylus gundi. Next base: position 29,675 of record PVKB01003824.1, on the reverse strand, counting down.
TTTTCATATCTGCAGCTGAAAAACTGTGATATGATGTTGTCTCCCACTGGCATCTTATTAACTTCTAATTTTGCTTGTATGCCTTTGTCCACAGTGACACAGGGGGGTTACACATACACACACACACACACACACACACACACACACACACACACACACAGACACACACACACACATGCACGCACACACACACACACACACACACACACACACACACAAGCACAAGCACAACAGTCTTACCCAGTGAGTACCTTAACTTACTAAAAAACATTTATTTTTTTTCCTTAGAATCTGATTTGTGGAGACAATTCTAAGAAAATTTTTCTCTAAATGGTATTAAGTAAGTTTTGCTTTATCTAAACATCAGTAGCTTTTATTCCAGTTAAAGTCAGTTAAATCAGTTAGCCAATTAAGAGTGAGGTGGGCACATCCTAGCTAGAGTGTGTGGTGATCTGTTTCAAGCATGCCTCAAAGCCCCCCTTTCCCATGGGCCTCTCCAAACACATCTGGAGCTACTTTTGGTGGTAGGAGTAGAAAATAAAGCTAACCTTTTCATAAGCATTTTTGCTTGGTGGTAAAACCTACTCTCTGCCAAGACAGTTGTTGCAGTAGCAGCCAACACAGCTTTCTTTCATCCTGCGTTCATTTGGTAACATATTTTGCCAGCTAATATACTCAAGGGCTGTCTGTTTCATAGCTCTACTACCAACCAAATACAGCACAGGGTGTATGATTATTTGAAATTAGTTTGGGTTTTGAAAATGTTTTGAGAATTTCATGATAATCTTTTAAAACTATTCTCCTACATGATAGCCTACAGCCATATGTGACTGTTTAAATTTAAATCAATTAAAATGAAATAAAATGAAAATTTCAGAATATCCATTGCACTGGCCACATGTCAAGAGCTCAATAGCTGCATGCAGCTAGATGCTACTATATGAGACAGCACAGATACAGAACAGTTCCATCCTTATAGTGTATTCTGTTGGACAATGTGGCTTTTGATAACTTGGGGCAAGCCCCTTGGCATTTCAAAACCACGGTTATGCAGCACAGAAGAAAGGCCATTTGTTCCACAGTCTGGAATTGTGGAAAGTGGGCTACTGACGCTGAAGAAACCTTGGAAAAAGCCAAAACGCCAGAGAGGAATTATCTGCGTATGGGCCTGAGGGGCAATGGTTTGGGATGGTCAATGGGCTTGTGACTCATCACATCCCAATACTTGTCACTGATACATGTTTTGTGATTTTATATGGCACCTTTTTTTTTTTACAAAAGCTGCTTATAAACTCTCTAATTATAGTATCAAAAAGTGGTAATATTTAATATTTTACAACAATAATATATTTGCCAACACATGATTTGAATCTCAGCTTACATGCAGTCTTCTCCATGACGTGTATGCCACAAATACCAGATACCGTAGTTGCTTTTCTTAGTGGTCATTGTTTTTGGAAAGTCTGAATTTTAAGACAAGAGAATAGCACATCCTAAAGAGGTAAGAAGAGGCCCAGTCCAAGCCAAATGCACCGGGGCACGTTTTACAAAGGTAATATCACCTTCTTGGATGCCACAAGTGGATTCTCAAATCATGTCATTAAGAGTTAGGAACAATTTCAGATACTTTATTATCCAGAGGTATTGTCTTATCCTCTGGAATTCCAGGACATAAAATGCCACCAACACACACTGAAAGCAAGTTATTACAACTTACATTTCAGTGCAGTTGTCTGTCTTGGAAGACTGGAAAGAGTAATTGTATTCAAAAACAATTATTTGCTCAAAGTTAGTTCCATGATAGATAAAATTTTTCTCCTTTACAGTTGCATAATACTTTATATACATGTTTTATGTTTCTAAAACCTAGTCTTGTGTAGGCCACATTTCCTTTGACCACTTACATCTTTGAATATTCCCTCTCAATGACTTTCTAATGTTTTTCTACTACTCAGCACCGTAGGCCAGACTTCCCAGTGCTAAGCCACAGCTACTGTTTCATCGAATTCCACACTCTCTTGCAGGAAGATCTCTCTTGCTCACAACTTCACATAACATGTATATGTGACAACAACAACATTTACACCTTCATTCTAGACTCTCGTGTGCTCAAACCTACACATCTTACTGCTTGCCTGACATCTCCACTTGACTATCATCTAGCATTCAAATGCCACAACTTTAACACTTCCTTGTCCTTTCTGGATTTACAGCTATTCCGGTTACCGTATCTCACCTAATTGCATTCTCTTCTTCCTGGTGTTTCAGGCTGGAAACGTGGGAGTCACCCTTTCTCAAGTTGTACGAAATCTTATAAATTCTTTCTTCTAAAATGTTTTTAAATTTATAGTTTCAAGTCTGCCTTCTCTCACTATTCAGGAAGGTCTTTAATTACTCAATGCAAAGTAGAAATCTCACTCATAAATTTTCGTTGGAACATTACCTTTCCTTGGTGATCCTCCTTGGTAGCATGTGCTTGCCTGTGGGATTATGCATCTTCGTCTCTGGTCTCCATGCTTTGCTCACCTTTATCTCCTCAGGTGCAGTCCAGGGTCTGCAATAAGCACTTGGGAAGGTGAGAAGGTAGGATGGGATGGAGGGAAGGAAGGAAGAAAGAAAGGAAGACAAAATCTTTCAGGAATAGGTCCTACTGATATTGGTTTGTTACCAAAAATACTTTGCTTCACAACCTGCATGCCAAAGATAATAAAAATAAAAATCTAATTGTCAAAGACAGAGAAAAAGTAATGTTACATTTGAGGTTACTTGTACGTGACTATCTCTGCTCAATAACCTTTGAACACTTTGGATGGCTTTGAACACTAGAGTGTCTTTTTGTTAGTTAAATAACATTGAATGAAATTATTTATTAGTTAGAAAATATACAATTCATATTTGTAGTCTACACCTCACCATATTTTTGTTCTCTCAGATTGGGAGGTGATAATTAAAAATCACAGTTGGAGTCCAAAAGAATTCACAAAAGAGAGAGTCATGTAATGTACAATTTATAAAGGGATGAGTCGTTTTTTGTTTAGTTCTCATCGACACATGTGTTCCAATGTTTATCTGTTGGTTTTCCTAATATTTGTCCTGATCATCTGGGTAGGGGCAAAATCCGGTGGGATCATGTTACTTTGCTCATGGCACAACGAATCCATGAAGTCGAGTGTGTCAGGGTTAGGAGGGTGGGGGTGAAAGTTCTTGTAACCACAATGATGTGAAAAAACTTCAAAAAGGAGAAGGGAACTGAGCTGGGATCTTGGGAAGATTTTAAATTGCAGGTCTAGAGAGGAAGCTCAGTGCAGGTGACGGGAAGAACACGGACTCACAGAGTCTTTAAGGAAACGTGAATAGATATTTCTGGGTGTGATATGTATTTTACAGGAAACGTAGAGAAATTTATAGGAAAATGATTATTTAGGACAATTTGTTAGAGGATCTCAAAGGCTGGGATGAAGAATTCACTCCTCCTCCTCCTCCTCTGTATTACTTCTTTTTTGCACTAGGGGTTGAGCCTAGAACCTCTGCACTGAGCTACATCCTCAGCCCGTACTTTGTTTTTGTTTTTGAGACCCAGTCTTGGTAAATTGCTAAATTGACCAGGCTGGACTCAACTTGTGAGGCTCCTACGTCAGCCTCCCAGAGTGCTAGGATTACAGTCCTTCACCACTGGGCCTTCTCTAATGGCAACCTTTGAGAGCCTCTATTTGGTCATCTTTTGTCAACATTAAATTTGAGACTACCTTATACAGATTACCATAGTATTTTTAAATGTCACATTAATTGAGCAATCAGAAATTTATGCAGACTGTTACATGTGCAGCCACATCTGATTCATTTAAATCTTAAAATTAGCTTGCACATTCGTTCCTTTCTTCCTTCTTTAAGCATAAGCACAATACTGTACTGTTGATATTCAAATTGGTCTTATGTATATAATCAAAAGAGACTCCTTTTTCTATGAACTGGGAAGAACTAAATATGAACTGTGCATGAGAACGTGATTATAGTTGAAACAGAGATGTGGTACAGAATACTACAGATTCATAGAGAACATAGCCACAGCCCACAGCTCAGCTACATAATCTCCTAATTGTCTAATCCACATGGTCACACAGCCCAATCGAGTGACCAAAACCAGTTCTAAACACTGCAGTGACCCATTCTTCGTAACTGGATTCCTACTTGGAGTGTTCATCAGCATTTTGGGAATAGGCTGTGGTAATGAGCAGAGCAATGGCATCCAGTAAAAATGGGAAGGTGTGAAGGTGTGCGGAGGCTGGGTGGGGCCAGGCTTTGGAAAACATGCTAACACTGGGTGTAAACCATTCTGTGAAAAGCCTGTTACCATGCTCAGATCCATCACTGGGAAGTTTGGCTTGGAGCCCTTGGTAGAAAAGGCTCAATGATCCTGTGACTTAGCCCATCCTGTTACCGTCTGTTCAGTTCATGTTTCCCAACATGGTCTTTCCTGACACATGCAATAAACCACAAGTTATTCTGAATTCAGGGAGTCTTGATTTCAGCTTCCTTTAGGGATTAGGGGAATATTAATTTCCATGGTTCACTTGGATTATCCCTTTGATTGAAGCTATGGATGTACAGTATGCTTATTTTAATATTCTTGTGCCTCAGTTTCCTTTTCCATAAATGAAAATCATGAGTCCTACCACCTAAAGTTATTAGCAGCACTGTTAGAAGAGCATTTAACTCCATGTCTCATACATAATGATATTTAATAAGCATTAAAATGATAAAAGAACTGTAGATCCCCCACCCCCGGAAAAAAATCTTTCCAAATACTTGATCTCCAATTCCAACAAAGCTTGCGACACAACACACCAGATAATGTGTGAGATCATCTCTCCATCTCCTTGGCATGTCTTCTGAGGGTCCACAATCCCCCTGATGCCTTCCCCAACCTTTATACCTCTTGCCTACAGCACGCAAACCTGGCAACAGAGCCGTGGGGTGTTATTTCAGCTTCTGGGCATCCTCAGGTACAGATTTACCTGGGCCATCTTAGCCACTTCTTTCCAGACTTGGAGGAGGAGATGCCTTCCATTCGAGCCCTGTTTTGCTACTTGTGCTTCTGATCCCCTTCTTCCTGGCTCCTCCGGGCTTAACAGTCTGAGTTATCAGTCATAAAAGTTAACTAAAATATAGAAAGCATTGTTGAAAAGTCTTCAACTATCTTCTAGGAAAGGTGTTATCTACCTACCATCTAATAATATAGATTTCAAATTCCAGATTATATCAATAAAAACTATAAGCTCATAAAGTAAAGCAATTAGGATCACAAAAAGATTTTAAATGTATTACCTCACATTTTGGAATTAGCCTTTAATTATTTAATTCAGTCTTTATACAAATTTGAGATAAATTAGTTACACCCACCTGTAAATAATACAGATACACGTCTTCCCTAATCAAAACATAATTCCTTCCACAAATACACACACACAAGCACATATTCTTTAATATAGATTTTTTCCCAATATTTGACTGTATTATCTCATCTTTTTAGTAATATCCCAAAACTTCCCTAGTCCCTAAACCTGAATGAGCAGACAACATTGAATTTATGCAAAAAAGAAAGTCTAAAGAGAGAGCAGTAGTTTTGCATTACATGGTAATCAACATATCCCAGGTAAACACTGCCTTATTTATTTATTTATTTATTTTTTTATTGCTGGGACAGAATACCTGACATGCACAATTTATGGAAGAAGAGATTTAGTTTTGGCTCACGGTTTTAGAAGGTCACAGTCCTACGCAGGCAACCAGCATGAGGGAAACACAGTTCCCCTCTGCAGAGCAGGTTCTCGTTCCCCAGCCAGCCTTCCAGGCTCAGCATTCCCTGGGGCCAACTGCATTTCACCCTTGGCAACGAAGTGACTTCTGTCCATTCTACCTACCCTTCTGGACCGCCAGCTCCCTGAGAGAAGGAATCACGTCACACTCATGTTCACTTAGCTTCCACAGTGTCCTTCCAACATGGTACAAGCTGCAAAAATGAAGTTCGAGCGACTCTAGTGGGTATGGTTAGGCCTCAGTGACTGTGCAAAGAGGGAGGAGCCTTAGCACAAAAAAGATTTTTTTTTCTATTTTAAGTATGTGCAAAAAACTACTCTGGTTAAATATTTGAATATTTGGGTGCTAAGCACCCAAGGTGTTAAAAATAGCTGCCTGGGCACGGGGAAGCAAAGGGGCAGGGAGAGGAAGAAGAAGTCCAAGCGATGAAGATGTGATACCTGTAGGCACCGATTCTCCAAGATAAATGGAGTCTTCACATGTCACAAGCACACACCAATAAAAACAGTCATTGTGGGGGAAAGTAGCTGCCTTTTTGAGGATGGAACTGATAATACTAGTTGAAAATAGTGGCTCTTTGGTATGAGAGTTTCTTCCATTAGTTCCATCAATGACCAGTTGGGAAGGATGTAACAGATGGGTGAATGAAAGTTTCAACTCTCTTCCTAGCAGGCTGAACAGAATGTCTTCAGCCCAAACTGCTGAGTATGGATAAAATACTTTGCTGCTCTCTAAATCACCCTAATCTTGAAAGCAATTAACCGTGCTTTGATAATTGAATTGATTTTTCCTTCCTCATTGAGGAGCACTGACATCGACTGGGGAGCCCGAGAAAAATCTCTTGAATATCATTAAAAATTAGCTTTATTGAACAGCTTAGCACATATTTCAAATATTTTTTAAAAAGTGAACTTATGAAGTGAAGTAAAAATGGGAAAAAATTAAGTGCAGTCAAGTGTGCTGCTACCTCATAATGCCATAGTTGAAAAGAAATGAATAGTTCTAGACTTTTTTTTTAATGAAGGGAAAGTGAAAGTTTTGTGATTTTTTTCTCACATTTATATATGACTAAAAAGTAGTTCAGTCAATGTGACTTAAACTTTTCAGCACCTTTGGCTTTGGGACGAGACAAAGAAGAACAAGTTTCAGCGTAATAGTTCTTATTGAATGGACTGGGACGGTTGAAGAGGATGGTGGTTATCCACCTAAGACTACCATCAGCGTGCTTCACGGTGTGTGCCGAGCCCATCTCGCGGAACTGAGCACAAGTGAGACACCACAGAGGGATTTTTGTTTCTGCCAGGCTGCAGAATGCGACATGACACAAAACCTTCCTGCACTTGGGGTGACAAGGCTGGCGGCTGACAGAAATACCCACCTGGCAGACCCTGCTGTTCCTTGTGCTGCTTTCTGGATCTGGGTTTGCCAAAGACCACTCAAAGGGTGTGTGATATCCTTTCAGTGTTCTTCCTGGTGTATCGGTTTCTTTGTTTCCTAAAAAAAACTTTCTTCTGACATGAATTCAGAATTCCATTGATGCAGAACTTAAACATCAAACAGCTTAAATACATAGATTTCTTTTCATAGAGACACATGATGATAATTCATTATCATAAACACAGCCCTGAAACAACAAAGACACTATGAAAAAAAAACTTTACTGATAGCAATGGAAGACCTTAGGGGAATATTGATGCTGAGGAGAGTTGTCAATTTATTTTCTTTGAAAACTTGTGATCTTCAGGTAGTGTAAAAATTATCATTTATGTTATTCAACAAGCCGGATTTTCCAATGTTCAATGAATCTAGATGAGTAATTGTTCGCTGTCCAAATGTTAAAAATTTCCTTTAAAAATCAAATTTATGGCTGCTAAATATCAATATGTATATTACTGATTATGCATTATTAAAATTAGCTGATGGCATTAATTTTATACAAGAAATATATAATTTGGGGCAATTGTAGCAAGGTATCTTTCACAGACTTAGTAAAAATAGCTTAATGTTTATATTTTTAAAAAATAAGTCTTCATCTTCACTGAAAATATCTATTTAATAGACATTTATTGGGTGTTTACTCTACACCTACCTGAATAAATCTAGAAAAGAAAGTTTTTTTAAAAAGCAAAAAAAAGGTGACCATTGTATCCTAGCATGTACCACACAGAGGTCATGGGTCAGGCAGACACGAGCATTTGTTCTACTGTTGATCATTTGATGTTTTGGGTACATTATTTAACCTGCATAGCCTCAGAATAAGAATCCAAAAGTGTACCGATGCTGTGCAACAGGACCGCAGACAGGATAATGTAGGATGATGAGCCTGAGGTGTTTCCCACACTATCTAATCAGTGAAGGCTAATAGGATCACAATTTTATACATCCATTGTGACAACTGGGGCTCCCTTCTCTCTCCCTTGCACCACTGTCTTATTTAGTATAGAATTTGTCTGCTGTGTCCCATTTCTCCCATCTGAAAGGGACTACATCTTGACCTCACCTTTCCCTCCAGCTACTCTCTGCTTCCTGTTACAACTACACTATTCAAAAGGAGAATGGCCAGGCTCCAGTGGTGAGGCGCACATAGGTTAAGAAGTAGACCCCAAGCATGACAGAAAGCATGGTCACACAGCAGCTCAGCTGAGCCGAAGTGATCAGACGCACATCTCTCCCAACCACACACACACACACACGCACGCACACACACACACACCCCACACCACACAGGTTATAGTTTGCGTGTGTGTTCCCTAAAGGCCCATGTGATGAGGGCTTGATCACCAGCTTTCGGTGCTGTTGAGAAGTGGTCAAATCTCTAGGAGATGGAGCCCAAAGGTAAGAAGTGAGGTCATGGGTCAAGTGCTGGACGGGAATGTTGCGCCTCCGTCTTTTCTCTCTCTTTTGCCTCCTCATCTCTATAAGGAGAGCGATTCCTCTGCCATGCGCTTCTTACCTCGAAGGACTGTGCAGCCGCAAGCCCAGAGAAGAGATTCGATGACTGTGGACTGAAAGCCCTGAAGCCAGGAGCCAAAATAAACCTTTCCTCCTTATAAGTTGTTTATTTCAGATATTTTGCCACAGTATCGCAGAGCTGAGTGACACAACACACAACCGCTTATATGCTTCAGACATGCATGAACTGATGAGTGAGGTGGGGAAAAAATAGCCACGGTATTAAGTGCCACAAAAGACCATGTGTGTGTATGTGCGTGCGTGCGTGCGTGCGTGCGTGTGTGTGTGTGTGTGTGTGTTTAGATTGATGGACCCTGTTGCATAATATATGCTGTAACTCACTCCTTTTTTTTTCTCATGGTGCTAAGAATCAAATCCAGGACTGCACAGACTAAGTTTTTTTCCACTCAGTTGCATCTACAGTCCTTTTATTTGTTTTTTCCAATATAATGTTAGTCTATGGGAGAGCACGGATTTTGCCTATCTTGTTTATTCCTGTATCTTTAGAAACAAGGAGGGTTCCTGGCATGATTATATATTTAATATTATATATTAAAATTTTATTGAAAAAATGAATAAACAATTAGTAAATTGTATTAGTAAGTGAATACATTAGTAAATAAAATCTGTATTTATTTAAAATGAAAGCAATGTGATTTTAGAAAGTCATATGTCTGTGTTATGGGATTGTAAGATATGAAACTAAATTTGCCTTGACTCTGATGTTTATTTAGTCACAGCACATAGCAGGACTCAATATTTTTGTAAGAAATATAATTAAAAGGAAAATCCCTTCCTTTTTTTTCTTTTCCATATGAAGACTGTAAAAAGTTTAAGCTGTCAAAAATCTGACTGACATCTCTCACAGCGGTGACTTTCTAATTTTTGAAGGTAATAAATGAGCAAGCTGAACAATTGCTCAGTAGTGATAATGTTCAGGAGACTGGTACATTGAATGAGGAATAACCAGGTGACCACAGTCCCTTCTAATTCTGGTACGATGTTCCAGACAATTAACAAGAATATACTGCAAACATTATACATCCAACTCTGTGAGCAAAAAAGGATCATCACAGGAACCATTAAAATTTGATCTTCAGCAATCAATAGAACTGCTCATGACTCTTAGAAGCCAACTCTTGAAGGTAATATACCGGAAAATGCTGAGGTCAGCTTTTGGCATTTTGTACCTTAGGAATATTCACATAGATATATGCTAAGGAATGAAGAGCTCCCCGCTTTCCTTCCTCTAGGACTGGACAGGGAACAGATGGAAAATACAGGAGGATTTGGCTGTGCTATGACTTGACTTTGGTGTGTCCCCCAAAAGCCTCTTTTATTTGGATGTAGTGGAATAACTGTAGAATCCTGTGTTACTGGGAGGAAGGGCCTGACTGGATGGGGCGGATGCTTGAGGCTTGAGCTGGAGGGATTGTGTCAACTTGTTGAGATTAGGAATTGTCCAGGGCAAAACTTTCAGGAGTGTGATGTTGCCTTGTGGGCCAGAAAGTGAGGGTAAGGTGCCCACCCTTGGTGTGAGGGACCCAACTAGCCAACTGAATTGAGTAAAGGAAGAAGAGCTAACATTTTTACAGCTTCTTCTTGGGAAAGCTCTGGCCTTTGCCCAAGTCTTCCGACATGGGCTGGCTCCTGATTCACTTGGCTTCTGTCTGCAATGCTGTGAGCAGCTCTCCGGCCCCTGCCATGTGCTTCCACTGTTGCCAGCTACCCATGAATGGACTACTTGAGACCTAAAACTGTGATCTAAAATAAATCTTCCCTCCCTTAAATTGTGGGTGTTGTGCATTTCCAGCAACAAAAATAAGTAACTAAGATATGCTCTTAGCACAACTTAACACAAACCTCAGTGTCAAGAGAGCTGCTTCGTTAGAGACACTGAACTTTGTAAAAATTGCTTCTTAAACTCTTTAGCGGCCTCATTTAAGTTGATCTGGGTTTTTCATTGATCTGGGAATTAGAATTTAACCTTCATTTTCTGATCAGACCTGAAAACAAGAGCAAAACGCCCTTGACCAGGTCTTTTCATGAGAGGTAAGCACCTTTCTAGAAGCGTATATACATCCAACCAAGACTGACTGATGCTGAAGTAGCAGGAGAAATATGACTTCAGGAGTGAACCAGAGCACTAAATGTTAATTATTGTACAACCAACCTGGAGGGCAGTTAAGTAAAGAGACTGCTGGACTAAAATTCATGCAAATTGGGAAGGCACAAATAGAATTTTAGACTCCAGAACAGTACTTACCACAAAAGGGTGTGCTTGAGTTACCTGATTTAAAAATAAAGTGAAAGCCAGCTCCCCTCCCCATTGACCTTATTACAAAATACTGCTTTATTCCTTCTGCATTCTTATAACAATAGGAAATGTCAAAATGACTGATGTTGAAGTGGTTATTGGAAAAGTGCCATGTAGCACATTTGTATGGCATTGTTAAAATGTAAATCAAATCAACCTCACTAAAATGCTTAGTTTTTTCAAAAGCAGGCAAGAGCCCTGTCCCAGTCTCAGGTAGCAGCTGGAAGAGAAATTTCACCAGCACATGTGTCCCTGTTGCCGTCCGAGGCAGAAACAACATTTGAATAGAGATTTAAATATATTGAGCCACCAACAACTATTCTCAGTACGCATTTTATGTTGATTTTCCACAGTAGCAAAATAAATTCTGGGCTTTCCACTGACCTTGATAAGAATATAAACTCTTGTAGTGTGTGATACTGTGGAAACATGAGATGCTTCTACTGTTCTCATCAGTTAGTTGTATAACCACAGCCTTGGGTTTCAATTAGACAGAGCAGTGCATGCTGGGTCAGGCAGCCTTAGGGCGTAGCAGGGCCTACAGAGGGATGCGTGGCTATTTCTATTTTGCAGGAGCTACTTAGCTGGAGAGCAGTGTATCTAAACAGCAAGTGGGACCAGAGTTGCCAGGCACTAGTGGGTCATTATAGTAGGTTAACAAAAGAGGATTGGGGCGTACCTCAGTGATGGAGTGCTTGCCTAACATTCACAGAGCCCTGGATTTGATCCCTGTACAGAAAAAAATATATAAAAAAAATTAAACCCAAACCAAAATGTATATTTCCAGCTTTAATCACTATAGGGTCATTGAAATAATTGGGGCCAGTGGCTGGGGATAAGCACATATGTACATGAATACATACACACATGCACACATGAGCATGCGTGCACACACACACACACACATAAACTCAAGCTTAAGAGAGAAAGGATATTCATTGGTATAAAGGACTGCAAAAAAGTCAAGGTATAGAAAACATTCAAAAATAACCCTTAGAGAGTCTGCCAGAATAGAGCAGTAGGTAAGGCTTGAGGCCTATCGTGCTAGGCTGTAGGTTCAAATCCTAGGTTGGGCACAAGCTAGAGAGAGGTGAAGCCAGGCAGGGTCCCAGAGCTCCCCCATCAGCAGTGGCTGGAGCAGTGCCAGTGGGAAAAATGACACTTGGGTTTGACTACCAGAAGCCTATCAGTTACTCCAAAATGGGTTAACGAACCAGGGCTGCTGCCTGTATTTTACACGGTGCACAAACGGAGTGATTTTTTTCTTATTCTTTTCTCTCTTTTCTTCTCTTTTTTTGTGGTACTGAGAGAGCTGTATCTCTTGCTCTTTTAGATTTTTTTATTTCAAGACAAGTTGTCACTAAGTCATAAGTTGCCTTGGCTGAATTCCGGCTTGCGATCCCCCTGCCTCAGGTTCTCAAAGTGCTGAGGTTACAGGTGTGAACCACCACCTTCCATTGGTCTTTAGGTTTTTAAGTGCCAAGTATTTAACAGTGATAACAGCTGCTGGAAGAGTTGCTAATATTGCCTGTTGGCCAGGAATCCTACAACATTTATTATCTGGCCATGTATAGAATGTTTGCTTACCCTTGAAGTTTGAGGAATCTAGTTAGTTATTTCCATAGAATGGAGGAAGTTATTCATCTAATTATTTGGTGACAGAGTTACTTCTGTACCAACACTACCCAGAAGAATTTCTTCAGAGAGATTTAACAAATACAACAGTCTTGGTGCCACCTTCCAGATATTTCTGGTTCACTGATTTTTTTTTTTGGTGTAGAATGGAGAAAAAGAGAAGGTTGAATATATTAACGCTCCTATTAGAAAATTGCTATCAAGTTGTATAGGGTTGAATAGAAGGACTTTGGAGCAAATTTTCCTGGATTCAATCAAGGTAATTTTACCTTCTCCCTTAACAGTTGACACTCAACAACTATTTATTGAATACTTATATTATGTAGGGGACAACAGAAGGCATCTTGGGAACGTTGGTAGAAGCATCCCAGAAGTTTATTATTTGTTCCGATTGCAACAGGAGAAACCGAGTCTAAGAGCATGGATAGATGGATGAGTGGATGGACTTAGAGGTGTACAGACCTACACAGGAAGGCTAGAGGAACAGGCACACGAGGAGACATACAGATAAATGAAGAGAGAGCAGGTGTGTGAGTGTGGGTGTGGAGCAATGAATGGAGGAAGGATATTGGTCAGCTGGTTGGCTGGCAGGATGGCAGAGAGTTGAAGTTCAGGAACGTTATAAGACTGGAAGTGACTGAGAACAGAAGGGAAGCCTCCATACATGTGAAAAGAGAAAGTGTGTGTGATAACAGACAGGACATACCAATGATGCTACTCTATATAACAACTTTATGTCATGACAAAGGCCTCAATTTTAAGTGTTTAAGAGTTCCTATTTTACATTAATTTTCTGTATTCCTGACATTGCAATAGAACTTTCTCTACCATTTTCCACTGTCAGTATATTTCTCTATTTTCACCACTGTATATAGCCTTTGAGAACGACCTATCATTTTATGCTATTGCTCTGAAATTAAAAGATTTTTTTATTCAAATGATTAAATAATGTCTGGAATACTTAATACATTTGCAAATTGAGACTGTCCTTAAATATGCAAAGAATAACGATTTGCAAGCTTTTACGGATCTTGCAAAATATTTAAAGAAACTCCCTATAACCACAAAGTATCACTCTTCATAGAGATTTGCATAACAATGAACAATCTGTCAGAGAGAGCAGTCATGACCTGAAGAGATATGGGGTCTCAACACAGAATTTTCGTTTTATTTATAATCTGATTTCTTTTACATTTTGCTGATAACTAAGAAACATGATAAACCTCATGATAAAAAAATAGTCATTCAACTCTTCTTTTTGAAGACATTAAACTGAGTAAACTTACAAAGAAACATGGCCAAAAATATTTAGGGCTTTCTTATTTGCTTATAGCTATTTCTTGGAATCTGGGGATGGTTAAGGGAGCTGGTGGGCCCAGGACTCCATGGATACCAAAGTCTGTGGATGTTTAAGTTTCTTTATTAGATGGCATAGTATTTGCTTATATAACTAAGCACATCTTCTTATATACATTAAGGTATTTTCTTTTTCTTTTTTCCTGTTTCCCCCCCCCCATTTTATTGATATGTATTAGTGCAAGATTTAAGTTTTACAATGAAGTTGAGGATTTTGTGCACATATGTATCTTGTCAAGGTGACAAGGACTTTCCCACTCTCCTTTTGTCCCTCTCTCTCCTCCCCCATCCTATCCCCCTCTTTCACTTTGTTTTTCCATTTTAAGTTACATAAGAGTTGTGATCCGGGTCTCTTATATCAGAGTCAGCCGACTTTCTGCAGTGATACCTTGAGGCAGCCACCATGGGTGAGTTGGCCTGGGGGCTTCCCCACTGTCGCAAGGGATGTCTTGCTTCCTTTAGAGCTGCCCATGCACAGGGGATGATCTATCTCGGATTCCAGAAGACAGAACTCAGCCACGTCAGATATGGTGGAGGCAGGTACACGTGCTGCCCGGAGCCAGCTGTCTTCTCATACCACAGCTTCAGGACTTCCTGTTGGGGAAGTGATTCAGCTTCTCTTGGTCTCAGTTGATTTGCATGCTTAGGGACGTTGTAAAACGTCACGTGTTGTTACACGATGAAGAAGCCCACAGGAGGTAGCAAGCAGGCACACCCCTTGGTGACTACTAACCAAATGATAGTTACAATCTCTCTGGTGGAAAGTAACAAAGTGATAAAAATGATCATTCGCTACCTGGAGGCCTGAATGTTTAAAACAGACCCACAAAAACTAAAACCACCAGAGGGCAAGGGGATGTGGTAGAGGTGAAAGGGTGAGAACAGGAAGGGAAACAAGACTGACCCAGACTTGGTATGTATGCACACTCATTCCTCATGTTTCTCAAATACGTACTAATAAAAAGAAGAATTTTGGAAAAATATATTAGTGTAGGTTTAGTGTTACACAGGGACAAAACTTCACCTACTGATTCTCTTACATAGATACAATTCAATACAATTTTTTAAAGGTATAACAAGGGATATCAATGCTTATGGGTGCAATTTTTCCCCATAGTTATTAATTTTTACTAGCATGTTTGTGGTACATAACAATTACATGCATATCGAGAGACTGTAATCATGCATATTTCATCCTAATCATTTTTATTTTTCTTTTCCCTCTCCATATGGTAATAATTATTATATTTATTTGTTTGGGGGAGTTGCAAGTGTTAATTTAAGCTCACGGTTTCATAAAGTCATAGTCCATTCACAGATAGGCAGCTAGAAATAGTGGAACCACAGGGCAGGGCTGGAGCAAGAGAAAGAGCTTCTTACAGCATGGCGGAGCAGAGCCACATTCAGGAGGGAGGTGGAAACAGTACATACCCCTTCACGTCAAGTCCCAAGCATCCACCCCTTCAAGCCAGGCTCCCTTTGCCAACGGTATATAGTGTCCATAGATACATGAGGCTTTTGGGGGATCACCAGACTCAAAGCACATTAGTCTGCTCATGGCCCCCAAGAAACTCATACAAAATGCATTTAATCCTTCTCTAAGAATTATCAGAGTTTTAACCATTCAACTGCTAAAAATGTCCAAGACCTAAGTCTCCTCTGAGATGCAATGTGAACTCTCAGCTCCTATGGGGAAAAAAAAAGCACTTCCATCATACAATGGCACAGGATAAATGTTCTCATTCCAAAAGGGAGAAATAGGAGGAGAGAAAGCAACTGGACCAAAGCAAGTTCTAAATCCAGTAGGGGAAGGGAGAAGTCCTGTAGCTGCATGTACAGCACCAAGAGTAAACTGTGGCAGGGCAAACTGTGGTGAGATGTAAACTCCAAGGGGATTGGGTGGCCCGCCTCGACAGCGTTGCCCCTGGCTGCAACCTCCATCTTCTTTCTTTGGAGCTGGATCCACTCACAGCCTGCAGCCTTCCACAGTGGACAATCCACGTTCCTGGCTTCTCCAAATTTTCATGGTCTCCACTGTACCTTTACCGTCTCCGTCATAACTTTATGTATTGCTCTGCCAGGGCACACGTGTAGGTCTTCAAGGCCTTCCTCTGAAATCTGAGCCGAGGTCTCTAGAAACCCACAACTCTTGCACTCTGTAAGCCTATAAAGCAAGGACCATGTGCATGTCACCAAGGTTCACGACTAGCTTGAGTAGTAGTTTGACCCTCTTGGACAATTGCTGTGGAGGCCTCTGAGTTCTTAGATGATTGAACTCCAGGCAAATGAACTTGGCAAACATTTTTCTCTTTGGCCAATGAGTAAGCTTATCAAAACAAAGTCTTTAGTTTTTCCATCTTGTGTTGGTGGGGTCTTGTTGCTTTTGAGATACTCTCAAGGCATCTTTTCTACAGTCCTTCTTGTAAGTTTGTGGCTTCTTTTGAATGTTAATCTTTTAAACTTCCCACCGCTGGAACTTTGCTACCTGGCAAAACTGCAAACATTTTATATCCTTTTTCTCTGCTATTTTTTCCTGCCTATTGCCATAGAGTTAGCTAAAATCCACAGTAATACACAGTGACAGTGTGAACATCAGATTGCTTTTATAGATTTCCTCTGCCACCCTTAATTCGGTTTTAGGCAAAGTCTCTGAACAAGGGCAAAATGCTGACAAAAGGTTTACTTTTTGCTAGAACATAGCACACATGGTTTTCATATCACTTGCCAATACTATTCTCCTTTCCTTCTGGAACTTCTTGAGCCTGGGATTTCCAAATCGACATTCTGGTCCTCTGAGCTTGACCAGACCAGCTCAAAGCACTCTAAGGTTTCTACAGCTGGTGTCCTCAAACCTTTCTAAAACTCCAGCTTGAAAACCACATGGTCAGGTAAAACCACAGCACTGACTCCCATTTTCTGGTACCAATTTTTGTTCTAGCTTTTTCATTCCTGAGACAGGATACCTGACATCTGGAACTTAAGGATGGAAAGATTTATTTTAGCTCACGGTTTTTGAAGGCTGCGGTCTTGTTAGTGGTGAACAGCTGGAAGTGGTGAAACCACACGGCAGGGAGACAGCCAAAGAAAGAACTTCTCATGGCATGGAAGTTAATTCTACCCATAATTTTTGAATAACTTTATCAAAGAGTAGTTCAGCATAATACAAATTACCCATTTAAATGTATTACCTATTTAGTAAGTTTGCAGTGCTGTGCAACCCTCATCAGCATAGTTCAGTTGTACAACACTTGCGTTACTGTGATATGATACCTTTGCCTGTTTATAGTCGACTGCAGCTCTTATCCAGAGCTCAGGCACCACAATCTAATCTTGTTGGTCTGAGCACTTTTCCTGGATATTTCTTATAAATAGGTCTTACATTATGTGGTCTCTTTGGTACTGGGCTTATTCTAGTGAACATAGTGTTTTTGGGATTCATCCATAGTATAGCATGTATCGATGTTTATTCCTTTGTATTGATGAGGAATATTTCATTATGTGGGTATATCACATTTTATTTACCAGTAAACACTTGATGGGCATTTAGATTGTATCTACCTTTTGCTACTATGAATAATCTCACCATGAAAATTGGTGCACAAATTTTTGGATAAACTTATGTTTTAATTATTTTGGATATATATATATATATATATATATATATATATATATATATATATGCACATGTATATGCGTACATATGCATTTTATATATGTATTATATGTTTATATATATACTTCAATATTTCAGTGGAAATTTTTTCATATGGTAAATATTTTAAAAATTTAAAAATTTTATTTAATCAGTGTATATGGTTCAGAAGACAAACTGTTGTTTTGATTCACTTATCACTGGGTGACAATCAAGTCAGGCTAATTAATGTATCCATCCGCTTAAAATTTTTATTATTTCTTCATGGCTGAATACATTGGAAATCCTCTTTTTTTAGCTATTCTGAGATATACTATGCATTGTTGTTCACTTTATTTGCCCTCTGGGCCTCAAAACATCAGAACTTAGACATCCTATAGGAGGATGGGGAGAGATTGATCAGTGCAACTGTTACTATCATATTAGCTTTTAAAATAAATTGCCAAGCTGCTTTCCAAAGGGACTGCACCATCTTGCATTCCCATCAGCAATGTATGAAGATCCTGAAAATATAAATTTAAAAGGTCAAAAGAAGAAAAAGCATCAATAATATACTAATTTAAGTGTTGCATTTTCATTCTCTGACATTAATAGTCATGTATGATTCCCCTTTAACGAAAGTCTTCCTAGGTTCACCACTTATTACATTTGGCTTTCTCACTCGTGTAGTCCTACTAATTTAAGGAAAGAAACCCTACGCTCCTCTAGTGCCAGTTGCCCTAAGGAACACCCAAAGTGAAATTCACTCCTGGAGTAGAGCGAGAGAAGGGTTAATGCCGTTTATAACAATTATTGACTACAAGATCCGCAAATGATTGCATAAAATTTCTAAAATATGCCTACAAGCTTCTATTATTGATGTCGTACCCCCAGGGATGCACATATGGGTTTAAGTGTCTAAGCTGTTTTATTAATTAAATTGCTATGATTTACCTCTCCCGTGTTAGCATTTACAGTTTGTGAAAGAGCTCTATGATTAGAAAATGACATACCAGTGTTGGTTATTTACTTTGTGGGTGAAATATTACACACACACACACACACACACACACACACACACACACACACACACACAGAACTTCAGACCAACCCTCACAGGTTACTTTGCTTCTAGTGCAATTAATAGGCGACCTCCAGTGGTGCATTAAATTGCCTTGAGGAGGAGGGGGTGATGGCTGAGAGGCTCATTTCTCCTGCTGAGGCATGTGATAATATTCATTTATGTTTGTTTGTTCCTTTGCAGACAGAGAGTCAAAGTCATCCAATTTTATTATTTAAAAAAAATCTCTGTTACAGTCCCAAGATACCTAGTGAATCCTAAAATCACATACTTCTTTTAGTTTTACAGGTTCTTGCAGGCCTCACTCTACATGATTAGTTAGTTATTTAGTTGTTTATTCATTTTTTTGTGGTATTGGGGCTTAACCCCAGGACTCCTGCCCTGAGCTGCATCCCCAGTCCACTTTTCAGTTTTAATTTTGAGGCAGGGTATCACTAAGTCTTTAATTGTCCAGGCTGCTCACTCCGGATTTTGAAGGTGTATGTGTAAAATTTAATAAATGTTACCTTTGCTAGACAGACACTGAACTAAGCATGCTTGTTGCTGAAGTGCTTTCTGTTTGCCTTTATTTTAAACCTATCTATCCGTCTCATCTACAAACCGTACGCCAGTGCTGAATTCAATGTTGGATACGTTTTTATTAATTTTCTGAACTGTAGGCAATATTTGATTTTTAAGTATGTCAGACTATTGCAAGTCTGGTTCTACCTTACTAAAGATTATTGAACTTCAGATTTGAAGAGCCTTAGTGGTTAAAATATCAGTGTCACTATGTATGTAACTCTTCCATGTTTTGTATGAATTGGGCATTATTGTCATTTCAGAACTCTTTACTTGGAGGTAGTGAGGCACTGGTACCCAAAGGAGACATGTTAAAAACCCCCAGAAGATGTCCAAACCACGGGAAGTACTGATCCAGACATATTATATTATATATTATATATGCTAAAGTTTAATTTACTATAAAAGCATAGTAAGAGTTTATCAACAATAATTAATACAATAAAATAATCATACCAGTAGGGTCTAATAAAAGTTATTCAAAACTTACAATCCTTTACTTGTGTGATTTTTCAGTTATTATTTTGAGTCTGCAGCTTGTTGGCAATAACTGAAACTACAGATCATGAAACTATGGATGAGGGGACATTGCTCTTTTAAAAGTCTCAAGCTCTCAGACATATAGGGGATAAAAGAAAATAATGAATTTTAAAATATGTTGACACAGACACAGGGAAACAGATTTTCCATACCTGCAAAAATATCAGCTTGGTGAACAATTTCATAATGAGGAAATTTAGATAAAAGGTTTGCGCTGTTGATGTGGCCGAGTGGTGCATTCTGACGGAAGCAGGCAAGAACAGACTCCCTTCGCAGAATAGAAGGAAGAAGAGAAGTAGCAGGAAAGGCAGAGTGCAGCACAGACGTGACTACGCACACAGCACTGTCCACACTCTCCCTCATCCAGCCGCTAAATACTTGTCAAGAACTTACACTATATCAGATTGGATGCTTTGTGTTTTCGTAGATTCGGATTTTCAACCACAGTCTCTGACCTCAGAAAGCCCAGTTACATAAAAGCGAATGCTCCCTTCTCAAGCATTGGGAAGGAAATATGAAATGTCAGAAAGATGGCCTGCAAAGAAAAGAACAGGGCTTTGGGTGGCAGAGGAAGGTCTGCAGGTTGAGGTGGTCAGGGAAGTCTTCTGGGAAAATGTAGTCTTAGAGTAGAGTTTGAACAATGGGGAATTTTCAAGGAAAGATGATTCCAGGGGGGCAAAATGGGTTGCATGCAAGTTTAGAAGTTGGAAAATCATATATGCAGACAATGTAAACTAATATCCAACTTTTCTCTGCGTAGGTGTGAAATAGAGGGAATGTTCTTTGGGCAATGGTTTCCAAACACTCTTCTGCGATCAAGCAAAGCTTTACTAGGCGTAAGTTCAATCCTTGTATTGATGTTTCTGGTTTCATATTACAGTGAGGCACGGATGATTTGTGCCAGCAGCTTCACTGCACGTTTCGCAACTGCTTGGGGTGGGTTGTTTTATTAAGGTGAAAGAGAACAAATGCTTCCTGGCAACCAGTCAGCAATGCTGGCAGGTAAGTGCAGGGTGAAGGAAAGGATGATCCAGTGGCAAAATAGAAGTGCGCAATGTTCATAGGAAACTGCCTGTAAATGAGAAATGTAAATCATTGAATTCTTTAAAAATAATATTTTAAAATCACAAAAATAAGATGCACAACAGCATGTCGTAGTAAGCAGACTTTTATGGGTAAAGACAAGCATAGCTTTTTATTACCCACTATGCTTGTAATCAATCTTCAGTATTCATGGGGACTGGATCCAGGACCTCGGCAACTATCCAATTCCATGATGCTCAAGGTCATTACACAAAACGGCACAGTATTTGCACATAACATATGCACATCTTAAAATGCACTTGAAATCATTTCTAGGTTAGTTAGATATCAAGTACAATGCCAATGCTATGCAAATAGTCGCGTACTATTGGTTAGGGGATAATGACAAAATTTAAAGTCTGCAAAGATTCAGAAAAAATGCATTTTCCCCCAAATACTTTTAATCTTACTCAGATGAATTCTCTGATGTGGGAAACATAGTTGCAAGGGGCTCATTGATATTCAAAAATAAACTTGAAAAGAAAACACAAAATTAGTAATGGTATGTATGTATGTCGGGATGAGAGTCTACAAAGCCGACAGGAACAGAACATGAGCCTTTTCACTACACACAAAAATCATATAATGGCCCGAGAATCCCTGGGGATGCTGTGAACTCAGGGGTTCTGATACAGCAGGTCTGGAGCAGGGCCTGAAAAATCTGCATTTCAGACACATCTCTGAATGATGCCTGGGCTGCAGATCTTGGAAGGGGCCACACATGAGAAAGTCGATACAGCTAGAGACATCGGCATGTGCCCTCATTGGGCGATACTAAGGGATTATCCTTTCTTTTGTCGATGGGCCAATGGCATTTTGGTCATAGAGTCACCCAAAGGAAAGGAAAGGCAAGAGGTTTATGATTTGCTTTAAAATACTTCAGTAGTAACAAGAGAAACAAACAGCCAAAACAGGATAAATGAACTAAGTACAGCAAAATCCTAATAAGGACTGAATCTCAAGTTCTAGCTCATTGTGTTATTTTGTTTTCAATATTTATTTTGCAAGTTTTCATAGCAAAAGTTTTTAAAATTGTTTATGACTTCTTCTTTTACCCCACCAAAATAATCAGTGCTCCTTAGTAATTCCTACTTATGACATCCGGTTTGAGTTGCCTTCATCGTAGCTGACTTTCCAGCAGCCTTGGGCCCTCTGGCCTACTTCCACTCCACTTTTCTGCAACACATTTCCCTGTGTTATGGTCACCACCTCTCTTCATATTTTCTGATCGCTTGAGCCTTCTCAGCTCTGTTGCAAGCTCTCATCCTGTGTCAGACCTCAGATGTTGATGCTCTGGAGCTTCTTGGGTGGCCCCGTGTCTTCCCACTGCAGACTTTCTTGCTCCTGTCACACAATTCGGTGACCCTTACCCTCTAAAGACTCCTTAGGTTGTCTTCTGCCCAGATATCTCCAGTGGGATCCAGACTCAGGGAGCCGATTCTCTAACTTACTGATAAGCTCTGAAAATCTTACGTGTCCAAAATGGAACTCATAGGACTTTTCCTGGTGCTTTACCTGTTTTCTTTCAACGTCTCTTCCTTTGTGAATGCATCATCATTGTCCTGGTTCATTTTCTGTCGCTAATAACATAACAACCACAGAGTGGGCACAAATCCAAAATAATTATTCTTCATGTAATTATGCATTCACTATCAATCTTGCACATCCAACTGAAGGTTCCAGTGCTCAATAGATTGCCCATTGCCTGACACACAGTGTTTACTCAACTGATAATTTGGGCTCTGAAGACAGAAAATATATCTGTTAGAAAAAGGCACACAGTAGATGTTCAAACAATTGTTAAGATGATTATTGAATCTTGCTGTGGTTCCAACTAAATACTAAGACTGAACAGAAAGCTTAGCATTGAAATTTTAATAATGCTCCTTGGGACATGGAAAACAACAGTAATGAGTTTTGGGTAATTATTTTGGTAGTTTATCCATCTCCAGGACCTGTCCCCTGCCCTATTCTTGTGGTGCCCCTGCTGATGTGCTCCATTTGAAGTGAGCTGGAGAGCTTCAGAGTTTTTGTTTTGCTTTGTTTTCCTCAGTAAAGGCTACAATTTAGAAGCCAGATGTCAGATCTTCTCACACTGAATTGAAAATATTTAACAGAAAACTTGAGGTCATTTCATCTTAAGAAGCCCTCTTTGCTGCCACTGTGTGAAGCCCAGGTGAGAACACGCACTTTGTTACTCTCACGATGCCCCCAACCCAGGCATCTCTATCTTAACCACGTGGGAACTGAGCCACTGTATTTTTAAGAGACCAGCATGTGGATTTATTTCCAGTTTCAGAGCCCTCAGCCCCAAGATGTATGTTTCCTAGCCCTGGTTTTGTAGATTTAAAACAAGATGAAAGTTTATTCAGTTTCCCAAATGGCAAAGATATGAGTGCACATTGCTGAGAAAATGGAAGATGCAACTTCTTAAACTTGAGCACCATTGCCTTGGCTGAGAGCTGCCCACCCAATGTAGTAGACACAAATGCCCCAGCCACATGGGTTCTCCTAATTTGACTTCAGAAATCCATTTCTTCAGCAGAAGTCTGTAAGTGACAAAGGCCTGTGATCCTGCAGGTATTCCTGCTTGTATTGCAGAGAAGAAATCTACGGCAGAAATTTCAAAAACTACATCCTACGTTGATCAGAATTGTTGCAAGCAGATTGGAAGAACATGTGAAGGAGTCAGAGAGGAAGGGGCCAGGCACAAGTCCTCAAGGTCATACCCATATGACCCAATCCCTCCCGTGAGGCTTCACTTCCTGCTTTCATCACACCTCTTAATAATAGCATCAACTTGTGATCCCTTCTCGAAATTTCTGTTGCACTTGTAGTATGTACCACACCACCAAGCACGTTGGGCTTCTTTGTCTTATTGCTGAAACCACATCCTTGGAAATACATCCACATATCTCTTTGCATGCAGAACTTAAAAAAAAAAATCTCCTAGTTCTACTTACAGACAATGCTCATGGGTTAGCTAATAAAACACAATTGCTTTCAGCTTCTGGGACTAGAATGAACCTACACAATGTAGTTCTCCCAGACATATTGCAAGCTAGGTTTTTGGTTGTCATACCTTACTCAAAATTATCAATTCATGATTGTAATAGGAAATCCAGACAGCTGCTCTTTCCTCCTGCACAGACTGTCCCAGGTACGTGGGGAGGCATGTGCAGATGATGTGTCTCTCTGGCACTGATGCCAAGTGCCTGGAGCTGCCCACAAGCCCTCACTTGGTGCACCAGTGATGGTTACAAAGGCTGCCCAGAAAGCTTCCACAATCCTATTACCTAATCCGGCACTACGGATGTCACAAAGTTGGACAAAAGCAAATATTTTCCCTCCAAATTAGCTTGCATTCTTAAATGCATTCTATCTCTGTTTTAACTGTAAAAAGCTGGTAATCTGACCCATTTCTGTGTCTCCTGGTTTCTCCTGGTATGTTTTCTGACCCCATAACCTGGCTTCTGCAAAAGGCCTTCACTGACTTCCAAATACTCCAATCTGATAGTCTCTCTGTTGTCTTTATTTCTATTGATATTTTCAACACTTTCTTCTGCAGATGGTCAAATTTTTCACTTGCAATTGACTAAAGGTTTGTAATCCTATGTTGCAATCTAACCCCAAGGTGATAGAATCAGGCTGGTGGAATCCTCACGAATGGGATTAGGTCTCCTTTATTAAAGAGGCCCAGAGAATTGAATTACCTCCTCTGCCCTGTGAGTACACAGTGAGATGGCACCTTCTATGAACCAGAAAGCAGCTCTATCAGACACTGAATCTCCTGGTGCCTTGGTCTTAGCCTTCTCAGCCTCTAG
Organism: Ctenodactylus gundi; assembly: GCA_004027205.1. NCBI lineage: Eukaryota > Metazoa > Chordata > Mammalia > Rodentia > Ctenodactylidae > Ctenodactylus > Ctenodactylus gundi. The sequence goes on along the minus strand of PVKB01003824.1, from coordinate 4,878 downwards.
AACTGGGAGAAATAAATATCTATTGTTAAAGACCATTTTATCTATGCTGTGTTATGATGGCAATGTGGACAGTCTGAGACATAGATCTCTCTTGGTTTCTATGACACCCATCGGCCTGGTCTTGTTTTTCCCTCTTCCTCACTTTACTCAGTTTTAATTTCCTTTGCTGTTAGCTCCTTCTGTGCTTTAGTTTCTAACTTCTGCTCCAGTGAGGCAAGTATCTCTTATCCCTCTTCACAAATATCTATTTCTCTTGGTCCATAATACATCCTCAGCCTGTGTTAGTAAACTCCTTATTACTGTGACCAAATACCTGAGAATAACAACTTAAGATAGGATTTATTTTGGTTCGTGGTTTCAGAGGGTTCTTTCTGTGATTAGATAATTCCAAGGCCGAAATGTCATGGCAGGACAGCCGGGCACAGCGGAGCTGTCCACTTCACAGCATCCAGGAAGCAGAGAGGGAGAACATGTGAAGGAGTCAGAGAGGAAGGGGTCAGGGACAAGTCCTCAAGGTCATACACACATGACCCATTCCCTCTGCGGAGGCCCCACTTCCTGCATTCATCACACCTCTAAATAATAGCATCAACTTGTGCACCCTTCTCAAGACTTCTGTTGCACTTGCAGTATGTACCACACCACGTAAACCTGATTATTCCCTTGTTTGGTTCTAATGTTCACAAAGAGTTGAGGTTTTCGTCTCCCCAGTAGTTTTTCTTTAAGGCTAAAATTTTATTTAGCTCAGAGTATACCTTTGGGACAGTTTTTAAGTTCAAAGGAAGAACCACATGCCAGAATCCCTACTGGGTTTCATGTGAACATTTTAGGGAATTTTAGGCACTACTGAAAAGGAATACTTTATGTTTGCGTATTACAGATGTAGGTCTATGCTGTAGTTTGGATCTTTAGCGTCCCCCAAAGCCTTATGAACTTGGAACTATGTGTTATTGGGAGGTGAGGCCTGGCTGGAAGGGGCTGGCGTTTGGGGTTTGACTTGGAGGGATTGTATCCAGTTGTTGAGATTAAGGGATACCCAGGGCAGAGATCTCATATGGTTATTATTGACTTGCTGCCCAGGAAGTGGGCACCCTGGGTGTGAAGATCAGGTCCGATAGTCTGAGCTGAGTAAAGGAAGAAAGAAGAAACGCTGCTGCAGCTTCTGCCTGGGAAAGCTCAGTGGCTTTGCTCAGGGCTCCCTTGGCTTCTGTCTGCAACCGAGTGAGCGGCTCTCCAGGCTGCGTCTCTGTAATGTACTTCCACCACTGCCGGCTGCGCCATGAATGGACAGTGTGCGAGAGACCTTCTGACTGTGAGCTAAATAGATCTCTCCTCCCTTAGATTGTGGATGTTAGGTATTTTGTCATAGCAACAGATATAGTAACTAAGACAGTCTATGTGATTTCAAAAACCTCCCTGCTATCTGTTCATAAGCCAAGATCTAACTGTCTAATATCTTTTCCACTTATTCGCCAGAGTTACTTCAGTTTACCCAAGGCAGCTCATTTTCTCATGATCCCCTCCCCTTCCTCACTAATACTCTGTATTTAAATCTGGCTATGGAACAAGCCATAGGAATTCAACAACTAACAGGACTCAGAAAGCTCAAACTCTACTGGTGAACTGACCCAGTTGGATTGAGCAAAACCCTGTATCGGTGTCACCCTAAAGAGATGTGGGTAAGACACCACAGAAGGGCCCTCACCCGTGTCTAGTGAATCAAGGAGGATCCATGGTGGAAATGAGTCTGTCCTGAGGCCAGAGCATGCTTGCCTGAGGATCTGAAAAGTTTGAGGTAAAGATGAAGCAAGTAGAGAGAAATGTTTAAATGTTCCAGGCAAAGAAAATAGCTCACTCAGTCTGATAAGCAAGAGTCAGGGAGTCAGAGATCCAAACAGAATCCAGTAGAGCTGGCTTCCAGGTCACAGAAGGTAGGGAAGAACAGACCTGGCCACTCAAGCCTCGTGAACCATGTGCAAGTGTGCAGACTACACAATAGCAGGAATTTTTCTCTCTTTCCAGCGTGGCAAATTACTTGGGAGTGCGAATAGCCAAGAACAGAGTCAGAGAAACTCATGATAAGCTTTAATAGCGTAGGTAGCAATCCTTTAGAAAAGGTCAATTGACAGGTTGTGAAAGTATCTAGGAAATTCTTTAAAAGAATGAATTATAGATTTGATGTTGAAGGAGGGAGAGAGAATTAAAGATGACCCCAAATTTATGATGTGGGAAACTCGGGTAGATGGATACTGGCCTGATTCAGTACAAGACACAGAGAGGAGGAGAGGAGGTCAGTTTGAAGGCAGACATTATTTTTAGATAGGCTAATCTTGAAGTACCTATGGCACATCCAAATGGAGGTGTCCAACCGGCAGGTAAGTGTGTAGGTGAGTTTTTGTTGTTTGTTCACTCTAGTACCAGGCGTCTTGCCCGGCAGAAGTATACTTACTCTATGTTTTTTGATACATTGCAAGTAAAAAGGCAGCCATAGTTAAAAGGATGAAACGGCAGTCCTTTATTTGGCTTGTCCCGTTTTCTTCTAAGATATCCAATTCCTTTCACTTTAAATTTCACAAAGATTTTGCAAACTTTTTGCCTCATTTCCAAATATACCATACCTTCCTGGACAGTGAACAATGCTGAGACCTCGTACTATGGCGCTGTGTTGAAAGTCAAATGAACAAACACATTCTCTGCATGCCAGGGAGAGACACTAGAAGAACCCGTCCAGGATACACTCTGCCAGGGTGAACTCTTCATTCAAACACTTAAATCTCCTCGTAGCAATATTGGGTCCTGTGAGGGAAAGGGAAGGGGCGTCCTGCATGGTCCCTCACTGCGTGTCTCACAGGTGCTGTCAGAGTTCTCTTGAGTTGGTCGAATGAGCAATTTTGAGAAGCCCCTACGTAATGTTGCATGCTGAGCAAAGGATTGGGGACCAGAATTGTGGTAAAGCGAGGCCGTAAAGTGACACGCATTGCACTTCCTGTGGTAGTTCTTTCTTCACTGTTTCACTTTCTGAAGTTTCCATGACACATCATTAGCTCCAATTCGAAAATATTACTATCGTGCCAGAGGCGTCAAAATTTTGAGAGAACATTTATGTAATTTTTATATACTGTTATAATTGTTCTATTAGTATTTCTTATTAATCTTTTGCTATACCTAATGTATAAATTAAACATTATCTTACATTTATAGGTATAGGCAGAAGTATGGGATATACAGGGTTTGGTATTCGCTGTAGTTTTAGACATCCTCTGAGGTGCTGGATACATCCCCCTGCGGACAAGGGGGGAGCCGCTGCTTCTACACTGCAACAGAAGAGACAATTTTCGTTACAGAGCTACACTGTTTTAAGGATTTGAAGGTACTTTTCACGGTGTCTGGCTAAGACACGAATTTTCCAGACCAACTTTATGAATACGTGGCTGAGTCCAAGCAAGCACAGGTTCCCATGGCAGGTGGTGTCTCTTTAGAGTCTTTGTTTCTTGATCTTTACAAGAAGGGTGTCCGGGGTCTCCCGGATGTTCTTCTGACCCCGTGTCAATGGGAGCAGAAACCCAGATGTTACAGCTGCAGACATTCCAGGGAGACGAGCTGGAACCTGCCCCAGTATGCAAATGGGCTGCTTCTTAGGGTGGCCGAGGCAGTCTGGGAGGGACCGGTGAGCTCCTCGCGGGCTTGCACACGTGAAAAATAGGCCTCAATACTTCTTTCTCAGGCTGCTGTAAGAAAGGTCTAACGAGAACACTTTTACTTTTGAAGCTCACCAAGGTAAATTTCCCAGGGACTGTAAAATGACTCTTGTCTCCTATATTCATATTTTCCTCCAAAAAATAAATGTCTTTTTGCATTATTTAAATAGCACATAATTACGTACTAAGGGCTCTGTGTTACTAGCACCCAAGCACCGGCTGTGAGGTCTGCAGGCCCAGAGGGCAGTGGGGAGGAATTGCATCTCAGAGCAGGAGGGAGGAAAAAACAATAGAGTGAAGACAGACAGAGAGACCCAGGGGGGGAGGAAGAGAGAGGAAATGTTTAACATTCAGAATTTGTCCACAGCCGATAATTTATTGGAACTCATCTGTAACAAGGCCTGGCACTGATTTATAAGTTGATTTGAAAAATAAATAAAAGTGATAGAAACCTGCATTTGGTTTTAATGATAGACTGTTGCAGCGTGAAAAGTAAGGATATGAAACATTGCAAGGAAATTAGATATTATGCCCTGCAGACAATTGCAGCTACCAGCCCATTAATTGTTAGATATTTATTATTAAAAATTTCTTTTCATGAGTGACTGCAGAATATTTGTGCTATTCAAGCTGTTGAGTTCTGACATGAATGAAGTGTGGGGAACTCATTTGTTCCTGCGTGTGTGTGTGTGTTTGTGTGTGTGTGTGAAACACTGATAGGGCAGCTGACCAAAATAGGTCATAGATCACTTTATAGCTAAAGCAAGGACAGAGGGGCTAAGTAAAACAAAACAAAACAAAACAAACAAAACAAAAACTCCAACCAACCAATCAACCAAAAAAACTGAGCACAGAATAGAGAGTGCTGGAGCACGGGGCATTTCTGAGGCTATCATTTTCACTGTTGCTATCCCACCACGGTCATGGTTTGGGTCACACATGTCTCCTCGGAGCCTCATGTGTTTAGATGTTGTGGATCACGTATGGGTTCTTTGTGCTGGTAGAAGGTGGGGCCTGGTCGGGAAGGCTGGATCATAGGTCTGTACAGGAAGACAGGTGTGTGGTAGATTATCGATTACAGTTGTGCAGTGGATTAGAGGCATATTGTAGATTACAATCATGTGGCACATTACGGGGAGCATGACCTGGACCGTGGAGGTTAGCTCCATGGGGCAGACCA
>PVKB01003823.1:124744-175112 GCA_004027205.1 Ctenodactylus gundi | reverse complement strand
TTTTAGTGGTTATGAAAGAACTGGGTGGCACGAATAGGCATGCCCCTTTTAAGTCCAAATGGAATATGGTAACAGCACACACAGCACGCTGTTTCCTGAATCCGTGGTCCTGGAAAATGTAGGCAGACTAGATGAGGTCGGACCACAATCCACAGTCCACACTCCACAAGCTGAAGGCTGCTCACCCCCCTCCCCGCTCCCCAGTGCCAACAGCCCTGGAATTTCCAACGCCAAACCCGTTCTACCACCAATGCACTTCTTTTCCCTACCCTCCCCGCCCCCCCACTTTTTTGACAAACTGATAATTTTTCAGCCCGAGAGTATTAATTTGTGACTTTTCAGGGGAAGAGATTTTCTGATTTTACTTTTCATGTCTCCAATAGAATTTCAACAAGTTTATATGAGTATTATTACCTTTATTAATGAGTAATAAATCATTTTCAGTGTAAAAACTCAAGTTGGGTCAGAGACAACACTTACAGGATTCATCAATATTTCTGACAGTGGCAACATTTAACCTTTTAATTTGTTCTCTATACAGAATGGCACTAAAACTCAAACAATACACAGTGATCAATGTTATTTTTAAAAAAGCCAATTATTCTCCTACTTAGAATCTTTAGAAAAGGTCTACTAAAAAAATTGCCCTCTTGTCTGCTACCCTGCTGTGAAACAGTTAAGGCACACCAAGGTCTCCTGCAGCCCCAGGGGAGCGCACTTGGCACCCCGGGCCTCTTGCTCCGCCCCGCCAAGGGGAGAATGCTGTTCTTGCCAACTCATCCCTTGGGCAGGTCTCCCTTAAAACTTTTCAAAATTTAAACACTGTCCCAACCAGCCTTCCTGCAGTTCCATTTTCCAGGGTGCTGTCTTAAGTTACTTTTCTTTTACTTGAGGCCACTTCTTCACGTTCAAGGTGCTGAGCCGGCAGGCTGCCGCTTCTGGTTTCCATGGAAACCGGATTCCTGCGGCTGCGCATGGGCACTCGCGGTCCACCAGCCTAGGAGGGTAAAGCCAAGAGCGAAGAGCTTAACGCATTTACATCGACCTGTGCCCCGGCCGCGCTGTGCGGGCTCCACGCGCCTTGCTCATCCTGGGGGTGCCCTCTGCCGCTCGCCAGTCCCACCGGATATTTCTAAACAAGGGTTAATTTGACACAATTTTAAAAATACTAAGTATTCAAACAACAGGGCCAGCGTCAGGGCCTGACTTACAGAAGGCCAGGGAACGTCAGCCCTGGGTTTGCAATAATTATGATGTTCTCACTTAATGATGTGTTTGCGAGAATTCTGCGGAAGGACAAGGGGAAGTGAGACACACGGAGTCAGGAGAAGCAAACAGCGGGTCGGGGGCGGCGCGGAAAGGGGGCGCACAGGGCAGAGGAGAAGGGGCGCGAGCACCTTGGGAGGGCAAAGCAGAGGAGTGGGGGGCGGGGAAAGATCAGGAGACAAGCGAGGGGGTCGGCGCTCCTGAAGGGAGGGGGCAGGCACCCGCGGCTGGGCCGCTGTGAGCACTGTGGCGTCCGAGGACGAGATGGACAGCTGCCCACTCTCAGCAGCAGTCCCCTGCTAAGTGGATGAGACGAGAGCTGGAAATGTCACCTCCTCACTCCCTGCAAAAGAGCACAGGAGGCTCTCGGCAGGGTGGCAAAGGGGCTGGCCTCTACCACCGGCCCAAAGGGGGAAGGTGGTGGCCGCCCTCGGCCAGTCCCCAGCAGCTGCCTGCTATCCAGCGAGGCCCACAGCAGGGGGTGGCGGGCTACGCGATCCGCAGGACTCCCTCAGGCCCCAGGCTGACCAGAGCAGGTGGCACTCCATGGGGGACTGGGCTTAACATCACATGAAGGCCTGTGATGAGGAAACCCTGTTTGCGCCTGGGAACATTAGTAACATGCTAATTGGACAAGTTCTATGATTTTTAGACTTCTATTGCCACTCTCTATTCAGTGTTATTATTATTAGTTTTTGAGCCAGGGTCTCACTCTGTAGCCCAGTTTGGTCCTGAACTCACTACGTAGCCCAGGCCAGCCTCGGACTCACAGGAATCCTCCTGCCACAGCCTCCTGAGTACTGGGATTACAGGTGTGCACTAGCATGCCCAGCTGATGTGGTGCTGGGGAATCAAACTAAGGTACTCAGCACTTGCCTAGCAAGTGCTTTAACCACTGAGCTATTCGTCCAGCCCATTTTTATTATTTCTTATTCATCATCATCATCTCTTTTTTTTGGTGATACTTGGGATCAAGCCTAGGGCCTCTGCACTGAACTATATCTCCAGACCAATTTTTAGTTTTTTTTTTTTTTCTTTCTTGAGACAGGGTCTTCCTAGGTATCTAGGTTGTCCTCTGGGTTGTGTCAGCGTCCCAGAGTGCTAGGATTACAGGTTTGCATTGCACAGCCTGCCTACTTGGCATTTCTTGTAGATAAAACTGACCATTCTAATTGTATGCGCTACCTTTGAGGAAAGTGAGCCCCTCACAGCCTTCCATTGCAAGGTGGACCGTGTGTCTAATGAGGGTTCCTAACAGAAGTTGCAGGAGGACAGGGCAGATATGGAGCTGTTGTATGGAGCTGGACGCAGGGTTAGAAGGAGCACAGAAAGCCTATTTTTGCCAAGGCTGGACAGCCACAGAGATCACCCGAGCATCCCTCAGGGTGGCACTGACAAGGACGAGCTCTGATTGCAAGGAGACTGGGACTCAGGGGTCCCCCTGGGGCAACCACATATGCTCCTTGAGTCTCCACACCAGGAACACATGCTGATGATTTTTGTGCCATACAGGGTCTTCCTCCTCCAGCTCCCTGAGAGCTCTGGCCTTTGCCCACTGCGGCTAAGGTTACAATCTCTCTGGGCGCACGGCCAGGCTGGGACTAGAAATCTCATTCCATGGCCTGGCAGGGAGGAGGACAGGAAGGGAGATCTCCACATTGGGTGCAGGGCTCTGTCCGGGAGCCAGGCAGGTCACCCCCACGAACTGCCATGGGCTTTCAGAACACAGCAGGTCAAGTGCGCAGTTGTCAAAGCGTCTACTACAGTGATGCCAGGCTGTACATCACCCAAGTCCTAAGTAAACTCAACAGATAGTTGACGCTGGACTGAAAACATAAAGTATCTTACAAAGTGCAGGTTAACAAGTACTCGCTTGTACACAGAGAACTGCTAAAATGTGTACTTATGTGGTCAAACCCTGGACATGTACAATTTTTCTTTTTTCAAAAAGAGCACTCAATATTATTTTAATGTCAATCTGTCTCAATAAGAAAAATATATTACTCATTTCTTTCTTGAAAATACCTTTACAAATGTAATACATTTTCCATTTCAGTTAAAGCTCTTTAAGGGCCAAAGTATTAAACTGTTCATTGTCACTTAAAAGGAAAAAGCCACCCCCACACAGAATTACATGTTACAGCCAAGAGATTGTAATCAGTGTTTCTAAATTAAAAGAAAATTATTCTCTTAGGAAGAATATACATCACTCAGAAATAGTTCTTCCATTATTATTTTCAAATTACTTAAAAATTTTCTTTAGGGAGTTATAAAAATCCCTACTTACATGTAAAGTAGAAACAATAAAATACCTTAAAATACTAACCATTAGCTTTATCCGTTTTTTCACCTGACTCAACTAGTTAGCCATACTGACACCTCTGGGGCTGGTGTTAACCAAGAATATTCAGCACAGCCAGGCCTTGGGCTAGGCCCCAGCACCAAAAGCAAACAATAAAAACCCAAGAGCCCTTATCAAAGAGTCTGTAGTATCTACTCTCAAGAGGATGGGAAGGCTTTTACTGATTAATTATTCGTTGTTACAGAAGAAGCAAAAAAAACAGTGATCCTGCGGGGTCCACAGTGCAGCACCTGACGCAGCCCCGCGCTGAGAGGGAGCTCAGTCCTGGGGGTCTCAGGGACTGGAACTTACAGAGGAAAGAAGGACACACCGGGGTTTAAACTGCTTTCCGAACATTCCAATCCAGTCACTGTTTACATGGCTGACACAGGAATGTGACTCAACCGGCATTTCTGGGAAGGATTTTACAGATTAACAGGAAGTCTAATTCAATAAATACTGAATTACATAATACTTAGCAAAACATAATTTAGTCCTCGATACTTTAGCTGCATCTGTGCACACACATTTTGGTGGTGGTATCACTCCCAGAGCCTCATGCATGCCAGGCAAGTACTCTACTCTACTGGTAACCTACGTCCCAGCCCGTCTCTCATCCGTCCGTCCGTCCGTCTGTCTGTCTATCTATCTATCTAAATTTGTTGAGACAGGGTCTCACTCTGTAGTCCAGGCTGGTTCTAAACTCACTCTGTAGTCTAGGCTGGCCTTGAACTCAGGGCAATTGCAATCCTCCAGCCTCAGCACTTGCTAGGCATGTGCTTTAACCACTGAGCTGTTACTCCAATTCTCATTAATCTATTTTTGATAATGTATTCCATTGGGCTGGGGGCATAGTTTAGTGGTTGGAGTGCCCAAGCATTTGCCAAGGCTGTGGGTTCAGTTCCTCAGCATCCATAAAAATTAGGTTGGCTTGGTGGTATATACTTGTAATACCAGAACCTGAGAGGCTGAGGCAAGAGGGTGGTGTGAGTTTGAAGCCAGCTTGGGCTACATCACGAGTTTAGGTCCAGCCAATAAAAAGGGCCAGGAGTGCAGCTCAGAGTGTTTAATGCACTCTATTTACTAATATTTAGTTTAAAATTTTTCTTAAAAACGAAACAATAAGACAATGTACTCCATTTAAAATAAAAATGCACTCATTTTACTTATTACTAATAGTTTCAATTTTTTCTGCATCTATTAATCAATTTTGATTCTTTTGAAAATTGCCTGAAAGTATAATTTTTATTAAAAAACACACTTTGTTTTTAATAGGAATATAGGAATTTAACAACATGAATGCATTACCCGTGCACTCATGGGGCAAGCTAACAAAATTCTCTTCAGCTGATTTATATACCTTATAAAATAGGAAGTCTCACTGATAAAAGATGGGCTTGCTGGAAGATACAGCTTTACCTACTCTTCCTATGGAAACAGGTGTCAGAACAGTGCGAACGTGGACATCAGGATGAGAACGGCCAATGAAACCCATTGGATGACAGACCATGTCGTTTCAGGAAAGATCTTACCTTGTGCGGTGCTGTGGACATGGGCGGAAAAGTACAAGGTATGCGTCCATGATGGATGTGATATGGCAGCAGGAGACTCGGGTCCAAGGGGACCCAGGGCACTGAGAGGCTGGAGGGGACACCGGGGAGGTCGCAGTGTGTTTTATGCAGATTGTACGCCGTCCGGGTGACTTTTCCATCAGAGGTCTTGTAGATCAGGAGGGAAGAATCCTCGGCCGCGTGAGACAACAAGTAGGCCCCCTCCTGTAGGCTGGACCCACACCACACTCAGTCCCCCGCACCCCATGCCAGCTCCAGCAGCACTTCCTCAACCATGAGCTATCAGCAAAATTAACACCAACAGAGGGACTGGACCACCCCCTCTAAAACAGTTCTCATGAACATAAAAAGTAAGAATGTTGACATTAAAGGCCTTCTTAAAACTATCGCCATCTTTTAGGCAACTAATTTTAATTTTTATCCCAAAGTTCAGGATATTTGATCATTTTCTTTTTGCTATTATATCAATTTCTAAATTTTTAGTCATTTAGTGAGCAAAGAAATAAAATGGTCCACCTAATTCTCTAACCTATGAAGAACAGATACTTGAACTGAAAAAATTACTCCTACAACGTGTTTTTTTGTTTTGTTTTTTTCTTTTTTTGAGACAGGGTCTCACTCTGTAGTCCAGTCTGGTCCTTAACTCGCTATGGAGCCGGGGCTGTCCTTGGACTCACGGCAATTCTGCTGTCTCAGCTTCCCCAGTGCTGGGATTACAGGCATGTGCCACCATCCCCAGCTTATGTGGTGCTAGGGAATCGAACACAGGTACTTAGTGCTTGTCTTAGCAAGCGCTTTAACCACAGAGCCATTCCTCCAGCCTCCTACAACATTTTTATCTACTCTGTGTCAGGTCTACTTAGTCCCTAAATCATACGTCAACAGATACGAAGGTGCCCGTGACATGCTCCCGAGGGCAGCACTTCAAAATAAAGTGGCAGGAGCAGTTAAGGGGACAATCAAGACTCAGTACATCATAAGGATGGTTACAACAACAGCAGCCAACAGGCACTGAGTATTTTACAAGAAGCTAGTAACTGCTACATGACTTCATGCCCATTTTCTTACTAAATCCTCTACAACAAACTTTCCAGGCATAATATTAATTACTCATTCCACACAGAGGGAAAATGAACAGCTGAGAGACAGGAAGCAGCCTCTAGAAGTTCTGACAAGAGCAGTGCTTGGATGCCACCCAGGCAGTCAGACTCCATAGGCACACCCTGATCACACACTCTGCTGTCCTGGTAATCAGTTAAGTTAAATGTCTCTTTTTTTTTTTTTTTTTTGGGACAGGATCTTGCTCTGCCGTTTAGGTTGGTACTGAACTTGCTATATAGCCCAGGAACGCACTCATAGGCAGTCTTCCTATGCCAGACTCCATGTGTTGGGATTACAGGCAGGTGCCACTACATCTGGCTTTATTTTTAATTTTTGATTTTAAAACAGGGTCTCACTACGTTACTACACCGCCCAGGTTCATTCAAATTTACAATCTCCCTACCTGAGCCTCCCAGCATGCTGGGATTACAGACCTGCACCACTGACCTGGCTGTAGTACTATTTTTGAAATCTATAATTTCTAAAATGTTTACCTCTGTTCACAGCAAGAAAAAAAAAATTTCTGATCAACTTGAAAGTCCTTTAGAGTTCTAATACTTCATACTTTGCTTGATACCTAATTAGATTTATATGTATCCTGTGAATGTTATATTTCAAATGTGGTATCTATACAGATTAAAACATGTTATAAATTCAAACCAGGAAACAAAGATGTTTTTGTGACTTTGCTTTTGCTTTTATTTATAGACCAAGCATTTTTTAAAAAATCAGAAGTTTCTATAAAGTACCCTGGTATTAATTTATCTTTTTTTTTTTCTTTTGAGACAGAGTCTCATTCTGTAGTCTAGACTGGCCTCAAACTCACAGCAATTCTCCTGCCTCAGCCTCCTGAGTGCTGAGATTACAGGTGTGCACCAACACACCCAGCTTATGTGGTGCTGGGAATTCAAACTCAGGACCTCTAACAGCTTGGCTATTCCTCCAGCTTATGTCAAATATCTAGTCAGTATTTTTCTTTCCTTCTTAGCTTTAAGGAATTTAATAAATCCCCATAAAGACCTAAAGGGATGATTAATATGTCAGTTTTCTTGGGATACAGACTTCTACAAATGAAAGGAGCAGGAGAGAACAGTTCTTTCTCGTGTATTAAGAATAAAGATTAGTGTAATTTAGTTATACAGCTCTGCCTACAAACCTAGTAAGTTACATTTCCATTCATTTTTTTTTTAAACTAGAAAGTAATAGATGTGGACAAAGGAGGTCCACAGAATTATTCTCATCTTCTGGGAAATTTTTCCCCCAATCATTTTCACAAAAGAAAATGAGCTGAGTGTGGTGTCACATGGCTGTAATCCCAGCACTTGGGAGGCTGAGGCATACAGATTAGGCAGGAAGACTGCTGAGTTCTTGGCCAGCCTGGGCTACAGAGTGAGATCCATTTTCAAAAAACACAACAAAAAAACACAAAGAAAAACAATAATGATTAATTAATTGATTTGATAGTAGGAATGACTAACCTTTCAAAGTCTGAGCTTTTATCATCAGAAACCATGTATGTTTAGTGAAGGTGGCTTCACTAAAAGTGAAAAAATATTATGGTGTATAGGTTTTTTTTTTTTAGATGAGGTCTTCCTAATTTGTTCAGCTCATCTTGAACTCCTAGTCTTAAGTGATCCTCTTGCCTCGGCCTCCTGAATAGCTGGTATTATAGGCATAGGCTACTGCACTCAGTTCCAGAGAAATAAATTTAATGTTCAGAGAATGCGACACTCCAAAGAGGAACAACGTATAAGTGTCATGTAAATTACATGAATAAATTACAGTGGTTAAAATGTTGGCCTCCTAAAAATGCTATCCAAAACCCAGAACCCACCGAAGTACTGTGTTTCATGGTGAAGGAGAATTACTGTAGCAGATGGAATTAAGGCTGCTTGCTAATCAGCTGGCTTTGAAAAAGCCAGACTTTTCTGGATCATCCAGCTGAGCCAAGTAATCAGAGGACTCTTCAAACGAAAGAGTGGGAGGGAGAGGAGATTCACAGCTGACCAGTGACCTGAGGATCTGGGAACCCAGCTTGCCTTTGTGACTCCAAGGATGAAGGATGGCTGCAGGCCAAGTTATGCAGGTGGTTTGTGCAGCCGTAACAGCCGGGACAGACCCCACTGGGAGCCCGGACGAGTGCAGTGAATGGCACCTGACCTGCTGCAGCTCCCGGTCTGCTCCACTGCAAGGTAGCAAATCTGTGTCGCTTTACAACACTAATTGTGTAGTAATCTGTTACAGCTACAATCGAAAACTAATATATAAAAAGTGATACTGACAATAAAACTTCAAAAGCACCTGGTACATTTCAAGCACTGCCCTACACACAAAGAAAAGAACATATAAAATAAAAATCCTACCATGGAAATGCAGAATTGTAAGTACTTAGGAAACGATGTACCTGACACCATAGTCTTACAAACAAGGAAAACTGACACCGAGTTGTGGAAGTAGAGAATTAGAATTCAAACCTGGAAATTCTTTTTTTTTTTAATTTATTTTTTTTTTTTTGAGACAGTGTCTCACTGTGTAGCCCAGGCTGGTCCTGAACTCACATGGAGCCCAGGCTAGCCCTGGACTCAAGGCAATCCTCTTGACTCAGCCTCCAAGTGCTGGGATTACAGGCATGCGCCACCACGCCTGGCTTATGAGGTGCTGGGGAAATGAACTCGGGTACTTAGCGCTTTGACTACTGAGCCATTCCTCCAGTCCCCAAGCCTGGAGATTCTGACTTTGATTTCAGACCTTTGAATTGCTTTCTAGTTTATGTTTTCTAGGGGCTTCAGAGAAGGGACGCGTAACACAGTGATCAATGTTCAGGTGGAAAACTGATATTCTAGAATATACCAGAGACACAGCTCTTGGTTGCTAGCTCTATGCTGCCTTTTTTTTTTTTTTTTTAAAACCTGGAATAAAGACAATCTAATATAACTGTATAACCACACAGGCTGAGAACCGGTCACAGTCCATGAGCACAGCCCACCTCCAGCACTGGGAAGGCACTTCCCTCAGTGGCTTTGCAAGTGTAATTAGGCTAAGGGTTTGGAGGTCCAGTGGTTACCTTGGTCACCTGGAGAGGGGTTAATGGAAGCACTGGTCCTGCTCAAAAGTGGGCAGAGGAAAACACAACAGGGGGAAATAGTGGGATGCAGACACAGAGCCCTGAGTAATACACTGTGAAAGTGGAGGAGCTGAGAATCAGAGAACACACGGTGCTATGGTTTGGATTTGGAATATCCCCCAAAGCTTCATGTATTTGAAACTGTGTTACTGGGTGCCAGAACTTGCCTGGAAGAGGCAGGTGTATAAGGTCTGACCTGGAAGGATTGGAGCAATCTGTTGAGATTGGGGGTTGCCTACATCAGAGATTTCAGGTGTTTGTTATTGGGTTGTCAGTCAGAGAGTGAGGAAGGAGCAACTGGCAGTTTAAAGTACTTAAAGGAAGGAAGAAGAAACATTGTTGGAGCTTCTTCCTGGGAGAGCTCATCCACCTACTCCTGCTTCACTTGGCCTCTGTTTGCAGTGGGGTGAGCAGCTCTCCAGCCTCTGCCATGGGCCTTCACCATTGCCAGCCGCCCCGTAAGTGGACTATGTGTGTGAGAGACCTTCTGAAACTGTGAGCTAAATAAATCTTTCCTCCTTTAAATGGTGGGTATTGGGTATTTTGTCACAGCAACAAGATAAGTAACACACATGGCCGCTAGACACAGAAAAGGCAAGGAAACAGCTCTCCCGGAGGAGCCAGTCCTGACCCTGCCTGGCCTCCGCCCAGTGGGACTGGTTTTGGGTCTAAGACTCCCAAAGCTCTGCAGTGAATACATTTGTGTTGTTTCAAGCCACTCAGTGAGTGGGAATTCTTAAGCTGGTGATAGGCAAGTAATACAACAGCCTTAGAGGAAAATCTATCTGCAAGCTCATTAAAACTACTGACTACTGCATGACCTTTTTATTTACATATTTATATAATTTTAACTTTGACAGAATAAAGTTATTTTGCATTTCTAATTTTTCTCTATTCATGACAACAGATTTTCAAAATTCCTAAAACTTTCCACCTAAGGAAATTAGACAGGTCCAAAGAATAGGTCCAAAGGTCCAAAAAATACTTACCTACTTAGTTTCTTTAGAATGTGTTGAAGGATATTAAATAAACTTGAAATCCTATTAAAAAGAAAAAAGTGTCACATATGTAAAGAAAAGTTAAGCACCCAGGAGAAGCAGTTCTCTATCTGTCTGGTATTGGGAATCCAACTCAGGGCCTTCACACTGACCCAGCCCATTATCTCTAAGTTGCCCAAGCTGGGATCTAACTTTGCAGTCCTCCTGTCTTAGCCTTCCAAGGTGCTGGAATTACAGCCTGAGTCACCAGAAGCAGCTACAATTCCTACAGACAGATGTGGATATATTTTAAGTGTGAGCAAAGAGCTCCAGTGTGCATGTGGGACCCAACTGTGCTGAGCCTCAGAGCTGCAGTCAGGCAGCTGGTGTAAGACAATCTCTCATCCTCAGTGGGGAATTTGACATGTTACATGCCAAGGATGTCTGACACTGGCTGTGAGCTCGGCTGGGTGCTCTGGGCAAGTCACTGGAAGTCTCAGTTTCCTCACAAATAACTGACAACGCCACTACCACAGCATTCCACAGGAAGCTGTGAGGTGTAAATGAGATATGTCAGAGGTTGTTTCTTTGCAGTTAGGCGCTGCGATGGTTTCAATCTGCAATATCCCCAAAAGCCTCATGTTTGGAAGGTGATTCTATCATGTTAATCAATTGACTCCCTGTGCTGTAGGAGGAGGGCCTGGCTGGAAGACCTGACCTAGAAGGACATACGTCGGCTCTGCCCTTCCTTGCTCCCTTGGCCTCCTCTCCTGCCAAGAATAGCTTCTCTCTCCAACTAGGCATCGGCCATGTGTCTCCACCATTGCAGGCCACCCACAAGTGAGCTGAGACCCTCTGAAACTGAGCTAAAATAAACCTTTCCTTCCTTCAGTTGTAGATGTTGGGTATTCCATCCCAGAAACAAGTAACTAACTAGACAGGCACTTGTGATGTACAAGGCTTGGTGAGTTAGGCAGAGCTGTCCCAGTCAGTGCACAAATCCTGAAAGCCTGGCACTGTAACTGCCCTATCCTTTCACTTCCCTGGATAGGGACTTCAGGGGAGCGGTGGCTCCCTGGCTCCAGTCTCCTCGGTCTCCAGTACAAATATGGCTGCTGTTGACACTGGATTTAATTTGGAGACGGAGACGATGAATAAATGGGTCACAAGTTGGGTCAAGGGAGGCCTCGATGTATGAGATGATCAAAAGTATTGAAAGTAAATTACTTAACTGTAATTAACTTTTTTTTACACCTGTCAGCTTAACTGGCAGAGATAAAGGAAAAACAGTGATCATACTAACAAGCATTTCCAATTCCCACTGCACAGCAAATTTGTCTTACTTGAGTGCTGAAAGTTTTTCTTTTAGCTCTTCTGAGGTAATTTCTTCTAGCAAGAAGAGCTTTGAAGAAAATGCATCTATGTGACCTAAAATAGAATTTAAAACTTTAAAAAAGCAGTCATGGTATTTAAAAAACAAAAAGCCATCAAGTTATTTAATCTTCATTTTATTTTATTTTTTTTTTTTTTGAGACAAGGTCTTGCTCTGTAGCCCAGGCTGGTCCTAAACTCATTGGGGTAGCCCAGGCTGTCCTTGGACTCAGGACAATCTGCCTGCCTCATCCTCTCCCAGTGTTGGGATTACAGCAGTGCATCACCACGCCCAGCTTTATGTGGTTCTGGGAAAGTGAACTCAGGACCTTGTACCTTGCAAGTGCTTTAAGCACTATGCCAATCTTTCAGCCCTATTTAATCTTTTAAATGTCTTTCAAAATTTTAATACTGTAAAGAAATTTTACAATCTTAAAGGAGAAACACATGTATCATTAAGCCTTTTGAGCAAAACTATATTTAAGTGACATAAAGATTCAAGTTATATTCACGCTAAAGTATTTTCTGAATGCAGAAGAGTTCAGTTATGTCCACATACACACAGTCATCTCTAACGATGTAACAGCCAACTGTTCAAATATTGGTGTTTCTAATTCTGACAAACACTGCATTTTAATGAAGGGTATTTTTAAAGTTTTCTTCTTTCTTTCCTTTTTCTCTTTTCTTTCCCCCTCCTCCTCCTTCCCTCCCTTCTCTTCCTTCTTTCCTTCCCTCATTCTCCTTCTTGTGGTTCTGAGGATTGAACTCAGAACCTTGCTCATGGTAGTTAAGTGTCCTACCACTGAGGTATAGCTCCAGCTTTATAGTTTTTTTTTTAAAAGGGAAATGTGCATTTATGACCAAAACATAGTTAAAAATCAACCTTATAGATTAGGCATATCTCTACGACACATACAGTTCAGACAGAAATTGGACTGTAAGCACAGCTCTGTTATCTGTAACTGATGCCCACACACAATCCCCCAGCTTTGAGTGTCGGCTAAGCCTCACTCCTGCACATGCATCATAAGAATCTAGAACTTCAAACAACAAAACAGCACAATGTCAAGGTGATGCTTCTGTTTTAAAGGGTAACACGCAAATCCACAAACAAAGTAGGCTGAGACTTGACGCTGAGGTGTTGCCGTATACCACGGAACAGTAGCTAACACAGACGCCTCACTCTTGTACAGCGGTTACAAACGTCCTTCAGCATAAGGAGATCATTCACCATTGTGAAAATAGTACTGATACTGGATTTATATTTTTTTTAACTCCTAATATTCGGTAGGCAAAACAAGTTCCCTGGGAAGTTGGTCTATTCTTTGGGGCCAGCAAGAATGCATAGCATCTAATACCTCGCTCTCACAGCCAGCCCACTTCAGTTCCATTTGCTTTAGCTCAATGAGTTTAATTAGAAGTGTTTTCACCAATGTCTTTCCTCTAAGGCAACAAACCCATTTGTTCCCACACCCACCTGCTATTTCTTATGCCAAGTTTTAATTTCACCTCTGCATTCCAACCCTCATTACACACTGACATTTCTAATAACAAAGACCTATTTTAATGGCCTAATAACTACAGAAAGGAGATGCTAAGTGCACTCATGTATTTTTAGATGCTTACTAAAAAAGCCTGAGGGGATGGTCAGCTCTTAACCTTACTAAGAAACTCATGAATAAAGTATGGACGATAGTACCCATCAACTGTGGTCTGTGTGGCCTTCCTCCCTGCAAGGACACTGGAGCCAGGCACCCAGGGGGCTACATGGAACTGTGGGTATGCACTTCCTCATAGATGGGCAGCCAGGCAAGGCTCTGGATGGGAAGCTATCTGCCCTCTGGCTGCCAGGACTAACAGGCTTTGCTGTGTACCATGGACTGCACAAATATTTTTTACATGGCTAAAGTTGGGAGGTACAAGAGAGTACAAATACAGAGTACAAATACAGCCTTATGTACATGAATGCATGCAAGTATATGCACACACATACATAAGTACCTATAGGAAGTACTTGCTTTACATGTGGTACAGGACCACAAATAATCAGGCCGAAAACATGCAAGCAATTTCAACAGTCAATAGGAAAAATGACAATTACTCCACTACCTTTCCACTATATTTGTCAAAACATTATAAATTCTCCATCAATTATAAATGCATGAGAAAATAAAGAAACAGTAAATTAGTACAAAATGAGTATACTAAATGCTTTTACTTGCTGGGGCCACAGTGAAGGAAAAATAATAATCTTGCATTGCATATAAACTATATAGTATAGTTATATTTGTAAATAAAACTTACGATTTTTTTTTTGAGGCAGGGTCTCACTCTGTATACCAGGCTGGTCCTGAACTCACTATGGAGTCCAGGCTGGCCTTGGACTCAGTACAATCCTCTTGCCTCATCCTCCCGAGTGCTGGGATTATAGGTGTGCAGCTTATGTGGTGCTAGGGAATGGAACTCGAGTACTTACAGCTTGCATAGCACTTGCTAGACAAATGCTTTAACCACTGAGCTATTCCTTGAGCCCCCAACCATTATGTATACATGTACATATGTATATAAAGACAAGGTCTCATTACATAGTCCAGGCTGGCCTCAAACTTGTCATATTCCTGTATTAGCCTCTCAAATTGTTGGGATTATGGGTGTGTACTATCTCATTGGTCTTATTTTTTATATTTTAATTTATTAAATTATTTTATGAAGAAACACAACAAGCTCAAGTTTAATAATTAAATAAGAAAATTTACATGTCTGCCTAATAACAATAAATGCTTGTCCTCACAGGTGCACTCGTGTAGGAGGAAACATTGCCTGTGATGTCTGTGTTTTACTGGCTGAGTTGCACAAGTGGGTGTAATGTTCAACCACATGGGCTTCCACTGGTTGAATGGGTGTGGCAGGTGTGGGAGGTGCAGTTAGAACTGAACTGTGGTGTTCCCTAAACAGCATTCCATCATCACCTGTATAGTCCATGCTCAATACCGTGCAATCAAGTTGCGCAAAATGTCACTAAGCATCATGATCCTGTTACCAGTTAAAGTGAGAAGACTGCATGAAAGCAATCCAGGGTCACACTGCCTGAGGGCTGGCCACACCTGTCACTGTAGTTCAAGACACTCCAAACAGAGAACAAAACTGTGTCTTCACAAAGGCCTCATGAGAAGCCGTCTGACTAGTGCCCCCATGGCAGGACGCAGCGCCCTTCCTGGCCAATGTGTGCGTCATGCTCTCTCCTAACACAAGACCTGCTCCCAATATCCTATCCTTTGGGCTTTCAGGCTGGGAAATATCTCCAGGAAATGTTTTAATGTGACATCTGATGCTAGCGTCACTTCTGTCTCTTTCATGTCACAGCGCCTCATGGATGTCAGTGACTTCACCGAGTTCCTCTGGACAGAAGCTTGTCAACGCTGTCAGCTGTATCTTCTAAAACTCTATGGAAGTTTGGTTCAGCTTTCATTTCCTGCATTATTTTCAGTTTCTTTGCTTTATTTTAATCTTTGTTGACTAGGTCTCTCTTTTGGTTATCTACTTTTATAAAGTACTGCATGGGTTTATCACTGAAGGCAAGGAGGTAATACAACTGTATGCCTGGCTTTGTGAACGTGAACTTAGTAACAGGTGCATAATGACCAATCAGCCTTTGAATGAAAGGATGTGACTAGACAGGGCCATAATGTTCATCTGTTATCTATGCAGTGATTAGTGGACTGAAGAGCCAGCAGTGATATTTGTATGCTACTAACACTTTTAATGTACTGTCACAATTGAAATTTGTACACAAAAACCACGCGGTGAAGACTGGTTGTATACATGTCAACTACATAGTATACACACACACACACACACACACACACACACACACACACACATGTATGTATGAAACTACTACTTCGGACATTTTCTTTCTTTCTTTCTTTTTTTTTTTTTTTTTTGTTTTTGAGACAAGGTCTCACTCTGTAGTCTAGGCTGGTCCTGAACTCACTATGAAGCCACAGCTGGCCTTGAACTTACACCATTCCTCCTGCCTTAGCCTCCCAAGTACTGGGATTACAGGTATGTGGCACCACTCCCAGATTGTGGTTCTGGGGAATCAAACTCTGGGCCTTTTATTTGCTAGGTATGTGCTCTACCCTCTGCTATTCCTCTAGCCTGGGCATTTTCTTGAAGGAGTAAATCTTAATGTTCTCCTGTGGCAAGAGGCCAAAAAACCAGTACTATAATCTTGGCAAAAAGGGGAACATGTTTATAGTACAGCAAAGCAAATAAACTAAGGTGTTCATTCTATCTGAGAAACAGATTATGAGCTACAAAGGTGGTTCTCAGAATGCAGTCCCTTAGACAAATGTTGCATTGCAGGGTAATACGGTAGGGACATAAAGTCCTGGGTCCCAATCCAGAACTGCTGGGTCCACGCTTGGAATCTATACTTCAACAAGCCTTTCAGTGATTTTCTTGAATATATTTTTAACTAAAAGTAGTATCATAGTAAAAGAAAAAAACCAAGTCTGTAGATGCTTTTAAAATGGTGCCTAAAAATGTACCCCCAGGCTACACGCAGAGCTCAGCCCACCATGCCCAAGATCCTGGGTTCCATTAGCACCAAAACAGAACAGAAAGCAGAAATATTACTCCTGTGTGTACTACATGGATATGAAATACAAAAACAAATAAAAAATATAAACCACAACCAAACAACACAATACATATTTCTCACCTAATGGTTGTCATTAAAACAAATACATTATCTACCATATTAAAAAAAAATGGCTCCTAAGTGGCTGGGAGTCGGAGGATAACCAGGATGCAGGGCAATGGTTACTCTGGACTTACAAGGGCACTTTGGCAGTGATCCAGTTAATGGTATGTCTATCTGTTATACTGTATATTAAAATTTATCTCTTCATTTTGTGTCAGTACATTCAAAAGAAGCTCACTGGTAAGTTTGTCTGGTCCTCTCTTACTGTAGACACGGCTGATGATGGCTTTCAAGCAGCCTATACACAGATGGCTAGTTCTGTTAAGACACTGGAAGAAAATAAAATTCTGGATGCTGATTAGAAACTACAACAAACTTCTGGCAGTGTGAAAGAGGAGTTGAGAAGTAGTATACCACAAAAAAGTATGTTTATTCACTTCCTTTTAGGTCACATGGTGTTAGTTATCTTATTAATACTCTTTTAAAAATGAAACAGGGCTAGAGGAATGGCACAGTGGTTAAAGCACTTGCCTTACAAGCACAAGGCCCTGGGTTCGATTCCCCACACAGCCACATAAACTGGGTGTGATGGTGCATGTCTGTAATCCCAGCAGTAGGGAGGCTAAGGCAAGAGGATTGTCCTGAGTCCAAGGCCAGCCTGGGCTACACAGTGAGTTCAGGACCAGCCTGGACTATAGAGCGAGACCCTGTGTCAAGAAAGAAAGAAACAAACAAACAGACAAAAAATAACCCAACTGCAGAAAAATTTCAGGGGAATAGCTTTTTTTTGGATTAGGCAAGAAAAATCCACCACACTTATAACATACTAGGTATTACTACACAGTAGGTACTACATACTAGGTATTATTACATAGTAGGTACTAAGTTACACACTGTGGAAATACAAAGTTCCATAAGCCTGACACCTTCAGCTACTTACTATGTTAACATGACAAAGATACAGGTGGGAGAAAGACAACAAAGCGGAGTCACAAGTGACGAAGTAAAAGAGAAGGCTGAGAGGTCAGATAAGGGGAAAGGCCACGGGTGGGGCGGCTTGTGACGGTAAGAGGGGTCATCTGAGACGCACAGGACTGAGCACTCCAAGGGAGAGAAAAATACGAATGACCAGAAAGGAGCCTAATCCATGAGGTATATTAACTGTGTATCACCTGAGCCAGTGCCACATGACCCTACTTAACTCTTTCCCTTCCAAAATGACAAAACCAGTCAAAGCACTTGCCTAACAAGCCCAAGGCCCTAGGTTTGATTTCCCAGCACCACACAAACTGGGCATGGTGCCCAGCTTGCAATCTTAGCACTTAGAAGGCTGAGGCAGGCAGATTGCTGTGAGCTGGGGGCCAACCGTGGCTACACAGTGAGTCAAGAGCAGCCTGGACTACAAATAAAAGAAAATATAAAATACAGACAATGTCATTATAATTTAAAAAGATTTTCAAAATATATACATAAATCAATTAAATAGTACCTTAAAAAGAAGACTATGAGAAAACACATCTGTCATCTTAGTTATAAATACGTATTTCAGACATAAAAGATTACATTAACGTATAGCTAAAGAGATATCAACAGAGAGAAAAATGAAATATTTGACATCACTAACTCCACGTTGCCATTTACTTCCAGAGCAGGACTGGGAGTTTAATAGGAAGGAATGCTAATGTTGTGCAGAGTCCCCAGCAACGTGGCCTTTCTGATTGGGCCTGAAACAGTTCACGTGGGAAAGCAGTACAGGAAAGCAGTTCCCTGCCCGTCACCGAGTCAGTAACAGTAAACTGTGAAGCTGTGCAGCTAGCTAAGTAGCTTAAAGACAAGAACAGCCACTCCTGGGCAGGCAAGGAGATACAGTGCAATAGGGCCAAGGACAAATGAATGTGCTCTGAAGCTTGCTTTGTGTAATAGAGAAACTGCTTCAACAAACTTGTTACTCAGGCATTTCTCTGTGTTCCTGTGTTCCCTGCTCCAAGGCTTCTAAGCCCTGCCCTGTGCAAAGGGAATAAGTAGCCTGCCCCTGAGCCCTAAGCCCTGGCCCATGCACAATAAATCTTCCTCTCATCTCTGACCTCTTGGCTCTGAGTCTTGATATCTCTGGGTTTATCAGATTTCTGCAACATTAACATAATCTATGAAAAGAAGTACTAAATGGAAGTGTCCACAATCAAACTTAAAATGCCTATGTCTACCAGGGAATTAAGAAGGACAACAGAGACTGTTTAACTTACCAACATAGAATGAGCAATTGGAATGCAATAAGCTTTCAGTCCACAAGCGACAAAGTTCACTCTCAGTCAAAGCTTCGACGCCATAGCAAGCCTGATATTCCACTTTTGGTAGGACATAAACAGGAAATTGCTGCAATATAAGATGATACTTTTCAAGGCTCTGTTAATTTCCTATTAACAGCAAACATATTTGCCCATACAGCTTTGCTGCTTTCAAGTGATCCCACTTCACCCTTTCACTCAGGCCAGGCAGGACTCAGACAGAAAGATGGATATATCTGAACCTCACGGGGAAGAGAGCCTGTGGCAGGCCACATTCCCCAGCACCACCGTTACTAGAACAAATCAACAGACCTCTCTGCAGATGCACACGTTACGTCCATCAAGGGATGTGATGGCACCGAATCCTAGGACAGAGCCTGTCATATGACACTGTCCAATGTTCAAAGCCCGGAAGCAAAGGCTATAATGTTTACGAGCAATTGTCAAGTATATAGAACAAGTAATATTTTTTTTACCTTGTTCTGGACTTAAATGCTGTGATGACCTTGTTTTTATTCAACAAAAGAATGAGCATTAACACATTACATCTGTGCATGTCACTATCTTTATTAATATAAAAGGCTCTATTCTAAACACTAAGTATCCGGCAAATTACCCACTCTGTGTCTATTGGTCAGGACACTAAATAGATTAAGCAAAATGGCTATCTACAATACCAGTGTAAAGGAGAATATGTAAAAAAAAATTGTGAAATGATATAACATTAGCATTACTCACTGTACTCATATATATCTAAAGATGCTATTTCTTGCAGTTTTGGGGATGGAACCCAGGACCTTGTGCACATTCTGCAGGCATGCTACCACTGAGCTACAACTCTCTGGCACAAAAATTTTGCTCTTAATATGACAATCCACTTTCTCCTGCAGAGAAGGAGAAATCTATGACTTACGGAATTTACACAAAGTGACATGGCTAATTAGCACTTTTAAAGTGGTACTAAAATACTGCCACTCACAGACAGACTGGAAAATATCTCATGAAGGCTTTCTGAGCTCGTGATTCTCATAAGGTGGCAACTCAGTGACAGTGGTGCAACCGTGGGGTCTTCTCAGCTAAGAAAACTAAATCGTGGTTAGGACAATTTTATATCAAAATCGTTTTACTGTATAGGAAGAAGGGGAGGAGGAAGAAGGTGGTAAGAGGCTGACTGTGAGAGGCCTGGATTTCATAATTATGCATAAATTCCATTTTTCCAGCAAATAGTCACCCATATGTGACTTCATCTCTTACAACTTCAGAGCAAATGTGAGCTACAGAACTCAAGGCCCAGAGGGTTGGGAAATGTGCTTCAAGGACATTTATGGCTGACTTGGAATAGAATAACTGACAAGTTGCCAAACTGCCCAAGCTATGCTCAATTTGCAATCCACCTGCCTCAGCCTCCCAGAGTGCTAGGGCTGATATTACTAGGCTTGGCTTTTTAAACTTAAAAAAAAATGTGTTACTTCTGGAAAGTATGTATTTAAAAATGATTTCGTATTTTTTCTAGGCAGGGTTTCACTCCGTAGGCAAGGCTGGCCTGGAACTCACAGCAATCCTCTTGCCTCAGTGTCCCTAGTGCTAAGATTACAGGTATGTACTCTCATGTTCAGCTTATCTTTATGTGGTGCTGGGATTTGAACCCAGGGCCTTTCACATGGCAGGCAAGCACTCTAACCAATGAGTTATGCCATCAGCCCCTAAAATGATTTTCTTTGATGATACTACTGTATTTATAAAAACTAAGCCCTCAATCTACTTTTCATTTCTGTATGTATTCTACTGCCACCTCCAGGAAGCCATGGGAAATAAATCCCTGAATATTTTCTCTCTCCTTAGAACTGCAAAATTAAAGTGAAAATTTATAATCAAGTTGTGTTGTGTGGGAGGGTGTGGGTGTGCATGTCTACACGCACAACTAGGGCTTGAACCCCGAGCTTTGGCACTGAGCTGTATCTGTATCCCCGCAACCTCCCCTCTTTTAGACAGGCTCTCACCAAGTGGGGCTGGAACAGGCGATCCTCCTGCCTTACCCTCCTGGAGTGCTGGGATCATGTGCCTGGCTAGGGTTGTTATACTACAAAAACTACACTCAGCATTTCCTTTTCCTCCTGCTGGACAGCTCGCATTCTATTCTCTCCCAGGAAAAGCCATTCTTGCCTCTGCCCTCCAAGTCCTCACCTGAACCTCTCCACCTTTCGCTCTCATTCCTAAACAGGCCGCTCACAGGCAGTGGTCTCACACCTCCTTCCTCCTCCGCCTCTTCCTAACACTGAGCACCTTCAGGATCCTTTCTTACAAATTTAAAATTTTAAGTAATGAGATCTAACTCTGCAGAACACAGCACTTGGGGTATGTGGTTAACGTTGGCAGACGATAACAGAAACGAAATCATCCAAAGTGTCTGGATTTCATAATTGCACGTAAATTCCATCATTTCAGTAAATCCCAGCTTTATCTAGTGGTCTAAATTAGCCTCTTCATTTCTGCTGCTGTTCTACCTTCTTTGAATGCAGCTCTTATTAGGCAGGTTTTGATGAGGAAGCGGAAGTGATTCTGGGCACGAGAATTGCAACACCGGCAGCGGCAGGAGCGAAGCCCAGGCAGTGGGGGAGGCAGGAGCCCGGGCTCCACAGGTGATGGAGACCTGCAGGTGCTTTAAAGCTTTGTATAAAGGAGCTGGGCTGGTGGTAGGAAATACTAACAAGGATGCATTTTTACCTAACCGAAACAGCGCACTTTCAAACTCCCCGAAGTTCCCTTCCTTCACAGCACCACCACACCTCAATTTTTCTCATTTGTTAGGAACCCGTTAAATTTCTGTGGCATAAAACATTTGAGGGAAACACAGAAGGGGCCCCAGTTCCAAGTGGCATGTATTCTGCCACAGGTGTAGGCCATGTGTCTGAGCCGTCTCATGATGACAAATGCATAGGATAAATATGCACAGAGCTTTATATTTTACTCTGGATTTGAAACAACTGGGAATATAAGGCTTCTATTCAGATAATCTTTGAGGCTCAAATACTTCAACATACTTTGATAAGAAATGAATTTTCTCCTATAAGGGTCAGTCTTGACACCAAATTATCTGGTTCACAATTAAATCAATATCCACCATTTCCCGAGGCTATAAAATTTTTACTTTTGTGGCACTGGCCACCAGCAATTTCTAAGTGCCACAGGCTAAAAGGAAAACACAAATGCAAAGAGTTCACAGGCGAGGAAGTGAAAAAAAAGACCTTATCAACCAAAATAAATGAAATTGTCAAGAAGTGCAAAAGAAAAACCTTGAAAATACAACCTCGAGCACTCACACCATGTTTCCCAGTCTTCAGGCTTATGGTTACTACCTTTACCACAGCTGAATATAGAAGAGGCAGGAAAAAAAGCAAATAAAGTAAAGTCTCCTCATGCCAAGAATATTAGCATTTATTTAGGAGACTTGTATTCTTGCCTGATATGCCTAAGGCCCTGGGTTAAATTCCATTACCACCAAATGAAATAAAAAAACATATTTAATTTGACACCATTTGGCTTCCAAAATTTCAAGTTTCAACCAATGATGGAAACTAAATAATGAGAATTAGAAATATAATAATTAAAAAATGTAATAACTGGGTCCTATTATCAGCTGAAAGTGCTAAGCCCCTGGGGTCCGATGGACACACGCCCTCGTTCCGGCTGGGTCAACCTTGCCGTCTGTCATGGTAGTCAGATCCTCACGCGCTGTGATACGCTGTGAGAAAGGGCCAGTCTCGTTGTTTCCACCTTCAGCTATTCTTTCATATGACACAGGAGTTGGGGCGCCCCACCAGGGTTAGGACTGGGCCATCCCTGCTCCTGTTCCCTCATCTCTATTCTGAAATCTTCTAAAGTATATGACAAATATACACAACAGAAAAAAACTTAAGAAAATTGAGACTCTTTAATATTTCCTACATGATCAATTTTAATATAGAAGCTTGATTTTATTTACCAGAATTCTGTAATTACACATAAAAATGTAAACTATTCAGAATTTTTATTTTTTTGAGACAGTGTCTTGCTCTTAGTCCAGGCTGGTCCTGAATTCACTACACAGCCAGCTGGCCTTGAACTCACAGTAATTAATCCTCATGCCTCCTGAGTGGTGGGATTACAAGTGTGAGCTGTCACACACACCCAGTTTATGTGGTAGGAGGAATGGAATGCAGGGTTTTGTGCTTTCTAGGCAAGTGCTCTAACTGCTGTGCTAGTCTTCACTCTCCAAAGCTTGTACTTCTAAAACACATCAAGAAGAGCCCCACACACCAAGAACGCAATGCGTGAAGGTTCAAATGTCATAATGAAAATCCAAAATTCAGAGTAAACATTCAAAAACATTTATGTGTCAATCCGGGTAAACTCTATCAATGGTGCAATTTCTTGTAAAGATTATCTGGTGCACATAACGATGTCACTGGCATACTTTTCTATATCTATCTATCTATATATATATATTTTTTTTTTTTTTTTTGAGACAGAGTTTCTCTCTGTAGCACAGGCTGGTCCTGAACTCATTTCAGAGCCCAGGCTGGCCTTGGACTCATGGCAATCCTCCTGCCTCAGTTTCCTGAGTGCTGGGATTATAGGCATGTGCCACCACGGGCAGCTTATGTGGTGCTAGGGAATTAAACTTGGGTATTTAGCAAGGCAAGTGCTTTAACTGCTGAGCCATTCCTCCAGCTCTTTTTCTATATAATTAAACACTTGTTTTTATTAAAATTGATCTCAATATTTTAATAAAAAATCAACCTAGAAATATTCTAAGAGTGATCAACAATTTACTTCAACCTTTTTTTTTTTTTTATTTGAGACAGTGTCTCTCTCACTCTGTAGTTCAGCCTGGTCCTAAACTCACTTTGTAACACAACAATCCTCCTGCTTCAGCCTCCCTAGTGCTAGAATTACAGGTGCATACCACCACACCCAGTTTATGTGGTGCTGGGGAATAGAAATCAGGGCCTTGTGCCTGCTATGCAAGTGCTCCAATTGCTGTGCTTTTCCTCCAGCCCACATTAATCTTCATAACAGTGGCACATTAAGTATTTGCTGACAGTCTACTTTGGCCAGCTGATCCCAGCTCCCCCAAAAGGGCAACTTACTCTTCTGATCTTCTTCCGTTTTTTAGAACGTGGTCTTGTCTCTATTTTCTGAACACTGCAGCGCACAAGTAACAGCAAGTCCTGCAGGCTAAATAACTTATAAACAAAATTTCCTTCATGAGGAGTTAGATATTCAGATGTGTCTTCAACATAGTCTTGAAGTTCATACGGCAATCCTTTAAAAATAATATTTCTCAATTTTACTTTTTTATCATAATCCAGAATAAAACGATTCAGCTAACTATTTTTAAATGTTCATCAACTTTAACTCTATACTTCCTCCCCCTCGGTGCTAATGCTCACACTGTTACGTCTGCTACTTTCACTGGAGTTACAGCAAGGGCTGAAATCAACGCCTTAGGGCTCTCTAGCTGTTACCTTCATTAACTTCAGGCAAAGTATAAAGTAGTGAGACTGTATCACATGAGAAGGGAGTTTAAAAAGTTGTGCTATTCTTAGTCTTGGCAGAGCTGAGAAGATTTAGTTCATTTCACAAAATTAAAATGTATAAAGAGCAGTCCAACAGAGTAAAAATAAATTTTGGGCTGACCATTGTTTATGGTTATTTTTGTTGCCCTTTCTCTTCGTCGGTTTGATAAACTGTGCTTGTGTCATTTAGTAGCCACTATGCATACTGGATAAACTGGCTACAAAACAACCTCTGGGTATATCCAGAGAAGCTTCTGGAAAGTGAAGTGCTGGTCATGAGATGGAAGAGTGAGACCTTAGTGACCAGGTGATTACAAAACAGGTTTATACAAAGGAAGAGGGAGAAACTGTTAAGAAAAAGGAATGGATAGAACAGTGCTAAGTTATCTGTAAACATTTACTTACGTCCTTTTGGCTTCTGAAATGCAGATGGCCACCCAGGTTTTGGCCAACTAGAGGCATGTAAAGGGGCAGAGGGTTGCTCAGAAACAGGAAGTTGTTTAGGGTTTTCCAAATTCATTAAGGGCAAGTCAGGTTCTTTTCTGGAAACTGGCTTTAAGAGCTCCGTTTGCATTTTTAAGATCTGTCCCACTGGATCACATTTTGTGTACACTCGCTTGATAGGCTTCTTTAAGACACACAACTCTTCAGAACTGCCAGTAGCAGCTGTGTGGGTTCCTACAGAAGCCGGCCCAGAGGAAGGATTCGGACTTGCTGTTCTAGAGCTCAGATCAGAGCTTGCATCAGCCATTTTCTCATCACTGTTGCTTCTACCCTCTGTATCAATGATTAAACAGTCTTCATCAGTGTCACTGCTACAAGGAGCAGCCTTGCCTGTCCCAGCTGTGTCCCTTGAATCGCCAGTGCTCTCTGGTAGTCTCACATCACTGGCACATTCCGCGTCGGTGGCCACGTCACCTTCATTAGTGTTTGCAACATCCTTAGCCCTTTCCAGCTGCGACGCTTCAGATGGATTCAGGTGATCATCCTGTACCACAGACTTGTCGGAACTGGAGCCCTTTTCGCCATACTGCACGAGTCCCTGATCACCCTGATTTCTGCACTCTTCATGGCCACTTTCCACACCAGTGACCAACTGCTTCTCTTTCTGCAGCTGTTCCATCAGAATCTGAGATAAACTTCGGGAATTAGCAGCAGTGTTTGGTACAGCCGGTGCCACAGGCGTGGCTGCTGGTATGGGGACTGTGGGGGTGTCTGTCATGACAGATATTGAGGAAGTAACTCCAGGGCTTGGTGACTTTGAGGGTTCTGTGGTGGTTACTCCAAAAGTTTCAAGTTCTGTGACATCATCATCGAAATCCAGATCCAAATTTTCAAGTGTCTCAATGTTTCGGCACTGATTGGTTTCACCGCGTGTCTGGAAGAAGTCGTGTTGGTGAGTGACTGGGGACATGAGGACAGGCTTCCGCTGCCTCTGAGGACCCTCCCCCACCGCCCCCATGCAGCTCATGTTTTAAAAGCAGAAAGAAAACTGTAATGGCTTGAAAATGTTTTTGCTCAAGATAGCAATGAACCGCTAGCAACATTTAAAATCTCTTTCCTGCTGACATGGTCATGAAAACAAATGAATTTGCCACATTTTAACAGCACATGAAAGAGTAAATTGTGAGGCACCACATCCCAGAGGGATTTCTACTAGTGACAAGACAAGGCCACCAAGAAGAAATGCAGGGCTAAATGTCTTCTGTAGTATCCATACTAACTTACATTCCCAACAGCATTAGTGCTCGTTTCCTATGCTTGCAGAGACCTTGGACCTGGGTGACTAGAGGGAAAACCTCTCTGTTACTCTCTAATGTGGCCACAAAAATGTCACCAGCCTCCTACACATCATGAGCATCAGTCAGTGACTTTCTTTCCCTATGTATTTGGTGAAAACATGACCAGGTGCAATTACACAAGGCAGTGCTGAATTCTGGGATACTGCAAATTGAGGTTGCAGTCCTTTTTTCACATATAGTTATGGTAATGCAAAAGCTATACACAGCTTTAATTTTTTCCAGCAATATGAGGTGTGATCAAAAACTGTGATGAATGCTTAAAATTAGTAAACATTTTATTTGAATCCACCCTACTATTCTTGTCACTTTCTGAAGCACTTCTGGGAGTCCTTTATGTGTCTCTATGTCCTCAATCAATTTAGAACACTTCATCACTACTTTGACTTTAAGGAAGAGCCAGGAGTCACACGGGGCCAGATCTGGTCAACAGGACTCACTGCCATGTTTCATGACATGAGGCTACCTTTACCACATTTTTGATCATGCCTTGTAAGCACAAAACAATAAGAAAACTTCGAGAAAGTGAAAGGTGTTTTAGGAAGTGGCAAAATAAGGAGGAATATTCTAAAGGGAATTAACGACAATGTATTTAAGCACACCCTGTGCTTTTTGATCCACCTCCATACTGTTTTCTGTAGTGTGTATACTAACTTATATTCCTGACAGCATAAGAGGGCTCTTCTTTTTCTCCAGCCTTATCAGTATTTGTCATTTTTTAATCTTTTTAATCATATCCATCTTTAATTAAGGAGAGATGATATCCCACTGGGGGGTTTAAGTGATACATAAAAATTATACACATTAAAGACATGCCATATAATGTTTCAATATACTCACAATTAAAGACTATATTTTTAACTAAGGTAAGAGACTTATCCAATAAAAATCTGTATTTCAGAATGATAAGCAAGTACCTTCCCCCAGGGAAAAACAGAACATTACATACGTCCATTTCAGATACATATTCTTCAGGTTTATCCATAAATACAGCAGAGACAGGAACAGATGTGGTTTTGGACATCATAAATTTTAATGGAACTTCATGGAACATCTGATTTCTCTTTCTCATTGTTATTTTCTTTTGGGGAAGTGGGGAATTAATATAAATTACTTTAACTGGCTTGGAACCTTAAAATAGAAACAGAAAAAAAGGTGTGACTCACATCGAGTAGTTTCTTTCAAATATATTTTAAAAACATGGTTATGTGACAGAAAGACCACTATACAAAGAGACCCAAGGCAGAGGAGAGGTGGCACATGTCTCATGGATGTGCCTCTATTGGACCAGATTTTAAAGTCCCTTAGAGATTTCAGGACAAGAGAATTCAAATGCTAGGAGAAGCATGTTTTCCTTCTCACAATACTTAGCAAGGGCTTGAGGTTTTTACTGTTGTACTTATTGATATACTCAGTTTTTAGGAGACCTTGCAAAAAGCGTTAACATTTCAGAGACAGTATATTAATCTCTAATTTGTATATGTTTCATTAGACATAGACTTTCACTTACTGTATTTACACTGTTATTTTTAATAATATTAATTCTGGAAGACAGGTTAGTATAGATGTACTTTAATTCTGATTTCCAGTAACAGATATGTATTAGTAAGTCCTGAAACATTCAACCACTGCAGGTTGTGTAATAAACTTCTGCACTTGCTTACTTCAGAGCAAGGTGGCAGTGCCTACCTGCTCCATGTCCTCCTGACCAACCCCCAGCCATATGCACTTCTCTGTCTCTCATCCTTAATGGATCTACAGGTAGTAGAGACCTCAAGATTTCATTTAGGAGTGGCAATTGTAGAGTAGCTTTTTATTTGAAAAAGCTCTACTGAGTTTAAACTGCTAAATTTACCTTCTTAAATAAGACTTGAGTTTTTGAGTCAGACAAGAGAGTATATAAGTTTATGCAGCTGAAAAAAAATGGTCCATCACTTTTTTTTTTCTTTTTTTGTGGTACTGGGGATGGAACCCAGGGTCTTCGCATAGAGCTACCTCCCCAGCCCTTTCTTCTTTATTTTGAGACAAGGTCTTACTAAGTTGCTCAGATTTTTCAAACTTGTGATCCTCCTGCCTCAGCATCCCACAATGCTGGAATGAGAGTTGGCCCACTGCACCCAGGTCCTATACCACCCTTTTGAGAGCACTATTTGATAAGGCAAATGGCCAACCTGCAACAGGTATAACTTGAACACACACTGGAATTTCCCACTGCTCCTTGTAGCCTGGCCCATGGTTATTGAGCAGGGTAAAGAGTGACTGGCTGGTCAGTGCAATCTGAGGGTGGTACCTGGACACAAGCTTCTCCGCATTTGGGTCACTACTAATGTCCTGAAAGACAATGCACAGCTTGTTACCAGGCAAGAATGAGCAAAAATTTTTCACATCAATTACTGACAAGAGGAGAAAGTTGCGAAGGGGCCTTTAGAAACATGAGGCAGTTTACTTTATCCTCACTACTTACCGCGTGCATGGCCTCGGCAGCCTGCTCTGGTGTCTCCACGGGTGGCGTGCTGTCCCGCGAGAGCCTCACCACCACGGGCATGGAGGGGAACACCGTCTTCACGAACTTCACGCTACCCTAGGTCCATAGAAAGTGAGTGAATGTGCAATGGCAAAAATCTTCACCAGTATCTTTTTTCAGGGAAAAGTATCTTTCTTAGGCATACTTTACAGAAATTTAGTATTCTACTAAATATACATGTAAAATTTGGAACCTTCTGGGGCTTAGGAATGGCTTAGCAGTTAAAAGTACTTGCCTAGAAAGTGCCAAGTACCTTAGTTTGATTCCCCAGCATCACATAAACTGGGTAAGGCGGCACACACCTGCAGTCCTAGCCCTTGGGAGGCTGTGGCAGGAGGACTGCTGGTAGTCCAAGGCCAGCCTAGACTCCATAATGAGTTCAGCACCAGCCTGGGCTACCTGTCTCCAAAAAAAAAAAAAAAGGAAAGGAAACTTTTGAAGCCAAGATGCTCATTCTTGCCTTTGCTTGACAACGACCCTCCATATATATAAAATATATATATTTGAAGGTCTAAGATATGGGTTTCATGGACTATTTCATGCCACTTTAAATTCGATCTTCTCCTTTTATGAAGCACAAACTTTAACAAGGAATAGTAAAAATTAAAATGTCCACACCCTCTTATTTCAATGTTTGTGAACTTTCTTTATAGATAAGGAGCTTCTGGCTTGTAATCAGAAGCAACAAGGAAGAGGGGCAGTAAAACAAGAATAAAGTTAACAGTCTTTTTTTTTTTTTTTTTGAGACAAGGTCTTGCTCTATAGTCCAGGCTAGTCCTAATCTCAGTATGTAGCCAGTCTGGCCTAGAACTCAGAGTAACCCTCCTGCCACAGCCTACTGAATGCTGGGATTACAGATGTGCACCATCATGCCCAGCAATTATGTGGTGCTGGGAATGGAACCAAGGGCCTCACACTTTCTGGACAAGTGCTCTCAACACTGAGCTATGCCCTCAGCTCCATTATAGTGACCACAGTTAAAACATCAAGTATTTGTATCCAGAAAATGAAAAGACTGGGACAGAGACTTGAATTATGTACTCAAACTATCCTCACAATTTAAACTGGAAATACTGTTTATATGAAATACAGATAATGTTTCAGACTAACAAAAGCATGTATTTTCACAGGGTAAATTACTTACCAATGCAAGAAGAGTTTTTTCTAACTTTAGCCCAGTCTCTATTCTGTACGGGAAGAATCCCATCAAGCTGGTGACTTCGTGAAGAGTATAAAATTCTGGATACTTTTTTACTTGTTCAATGCAAGCATGTAAAATTTGCTAGAAAATAAAATTTAAGGAAAATTCATTTTATTATATTCTCTAACAATGCAACAAAAATATCTTAGTTAAAAATGGGACTATATAATTTTTCATTGCAGAAGTTAGCTCTGTTGCATGAACAGGGCCTCTAATAATCCACACATATTGCATTCTTAACTCTGACTTGATATCTTATTTTTCATAATAAATTTTTAACCTGATTTCCTAAAATACTGGTATTTAATACTAAAATTAGTGATCCTATTAAAGCTTAAAATTAGAGAAGACACAACATATTTTCTATGCTATTTAAGAAGCCGTCAAAAGAAATAAAGCCACATGAAAATTTTAACACAATGTACTGTAATAAAAGCAATGACATGAATGATTAGAAATAAAATAAGGGTGGGCTGGAGGAATAGTGCAGCAGGTAAGAGTGATTGCTTAGCAATCACAGGCCCTGAGTTTGATTCCTCAGCACCATATAAGGTGGGTGTGTTGGTGTACACCTGTAATCCCAGCACTTGGGAGGCTGAAGCAGAGAATTTCTGTGCATTCAAGGCCAGCCTGGGCTCTAGAGTGAGTGCAGGTCCAGTCCGGACTACTGAGGGAGACCCTATCTCAAAAATAAAATAAAATAGAATAATAAACCTTACATTTTCTTTTCTCTAGATAGTTTTCCAACTGTTAACAGCTCATCAGGAAATGTAATCAGAAAGGAAATAATATTCACAGCTATCCAATAGACTATGACCCTCATGATAGTATAAGTAAATCACAGAAGCCTGGCCTCTGGTGTGGTCGTCTGTGATTAAACACACACACCCATCATTTTCTTAGGCATACATGCTTTCTTCTTGCATCCATGAATGTACCTCTCAGAATATATTTTAGGTAAAAAAGTTTTCATCACTAAGCATATCTTTATAATGTGCCTTTGTGCCCTCTCCTCTCATACATTTTTAATATGTGTCCAGTTAGAAAGCAACAGCATCACTCCAGTGAACCTTTTCAACTACTGCTGCATATCCTTTCTCCCCTTTTCTGGTCCTCATTCTGTTACTTTTAGCATTCTGTCCCTCCAACCATATTTTCCATGCTAATCTTGGTATTTAATTCATGATTATCACTCACAACTAATACAGACATGGGCCAGCGTGGAACAGTCTAGTCAGCTGCAAATCCTACCTGCACAGCTCCTTTTCTCCTTACTTCCTAACCTTCACCTCTAATGTTCCCTGACTATGGTCATCATTACAAGAACCTGTACACATGAGGGAAAGGAAAGCAATACACAAGAACTATGTGACATGTAGAGGACTGTGCCTAGATACTTACTTCCACATGGTTCTTCATAAAACTGTGCTGAAGTGACAGTGCTTTTAAGTGAGTTTCACTTAATTCTGTACTTTATGGCGAGAGTTTATGGCGAGAGAAAGGGCCAAAGGAAAGCCCAAGACAGGTTTACACCAGTATACACTGTCTGGAGTACAGTAATCCTCCTTTATCTCTGGTTTCATTTTCTATTTTCAGTTACTTGCTGTCAACCAAGATGTGAAAGTATCAGCTGGACAATTCTAGTAGCAAGAACTTGGTAAGTTTTCAGTGGTGCATCATTCTGAAAATCTTGTACTTGGTCCTTTTCGAGTGGGAATCACCCCTCTCCCCAGCACAGACATGTGGGATATGCTACCTGCTAGTCTGACACTTGGCTACCACCTCACTCAACAGATCTGGTATAGCTGTGGTTGTGCTCAAAACTGATATTCCACAGTGACTCAGAGATGTCACAATGTCTGCAGCACCTGCCTCACCTCATTCACCATGCTGGCAGATCACCTTATAGGTGCTGGGACTGCAGGACAGGGAGGGGGCTGTAATCACGAGTCTCCTCTTACAATCCAAAGTTGTACTTTTTTTTTTTTTTGAGACAGGTTTTCGCTGTGTAGCCCAGGCTGGTCCTGAACTCACTATGGAACTAAGGCTGGCCTTGGACTCACAGCAATACTCCTGCCTCAGCCACAGGAGTGCAGGGATTACAAGCGTGCACCACTATGCCCGGCATATGTGGTGCTGGGGAGCTGAACTTGGGTCCTTAGTGCTTGACTTAGCGCTTGCTAGGCAAATACTTTAACCGCTGAGTTCTTCCTCCAGCCCACATGCATAGTTGTAACCTTCTATTACTGAATATTGATGTTAATCTCCTATGGTGTCTAACTTATAAATGCAACTATGTTACAGGAATGCACATACAAGAAAAAGAATATACAGGTTTGATACTAATGCAACATTGGCACCCTCTGGGGATCTTGGAACACATCACAGTGGCAGTGGAGGAGCGATCACTCTATGTGGTGGGTTCGCCAAAATACAAACACTAGAGCACAGAGTTTTGAGGGGTTTGTATTTCTACTATACCAGTACAAGACTAATAAAAGGCCTCTAAATGACTGGCTCACTGAACTGACACCAGACAGTTGCCTATGCTTTTGAAAAGACTACCACACATCTTACACCACTGCCGTTGCCCACCCCTTAGCAGTGTGCACAATTTTATTTTTACCTCTGTGAAGAGCTGGGCATCATGAGAGAGCATATTATAATCCTGGGCACACTTCTTCGCAGAATTTTGCAGAAACTTTAGAAATTCAGTGACTTCTTCATTCACATGTCTTTTCATTTCCTGATTTTTAAAAAAGTTCATGTTTTGGAATAAAAAATTCTATTAAAAAACAACCATTTCTCAACACTGCTCTCATAATTTAGTTTTACAGAACAATTAAAAGTACTAGATCCAAAGCAGAAACCACACAGAGTTAATGCAAATTTGTGACAGTAAGGACGAACTCCTATTATTAAAATCTATGGCCTAGAGGTATAGCTCAGAGGTAGAACATGGGGCTAGGCACACACAAGGCCCTGGGTTCAATCTCCAGTACAAAAAAAAAAAAAAAATCAAAAAGAAAAAAACAAAACGAAACAAAAAACCCTTTAAATGTGTCACAAAAATAGAAAAACAAATGACCAGTACTAATACATGCTTAGAACAAACTTATCTTACTGAAAAAAGGTAAGTACCTCAATAGAAAAACGAGTGTAATAATATGAACAGGCAAGAC
Organism: Ctenodactylus gundi; assembly: GCA_004027205.1. Lineage (NCBI taxonomy): Eukaryota > Metazoa > Chordata > Mammalia > Rodentia > Ctenodactylidae > Ctenodactylus > Ctenodactylus gundi. Next base: position 142,104 of record PVKB01003823.1, on the reverse strand, counting down.
ACAAAGAATAAAAATAGCTCATAGCCACAGGAATACTTATTAGTAATGTACATGAAGGCTAAAAAAATTACCATCTTCCTTATATTCCTTATATCCAATTAAGAGGCAAAAAAGGCAATGGCTAGCATTAGTGAAGGTATTTTTTTTTTTAAGAAAATGCTTATACAACTGTGGTACAAACAAATTGGCTTAAACTTTTTAAAGAAGTTTACCCATTTGCAACTGTAGATCAAAGCTTTAAAAAATGCAGTCTTTGACATGGAAAGTGGTATTTAAAAAAATTTATCTTAGGGAAACAATCAGATATGAACAAAGATTTTGCTAAAAAGATATTTGAGAGTAGCATCCTTTACATAACTGAGAATTTAGAAACTGAAGCAGTAATGAAGCTTTAAACTTTAAAGCTCTCACGGTAAGCTGTGACAAGCCCTACTGCTGGTATTTAAGATGAACTGGACTGAGACACTTTCTGAAGACAAGATGTATGAAGTGTGCGTAATAGAAGCAACAAAAGAGGGCTGGAGGAATGGCTCAGCAGTTAAAGTGCTCGCCTAGGAAGTGAGTACATGAGTTTGATTCCCTAGCTCCACATAAGCCGGGTATGGTGGCACACGCCTGCAACCCTAGTGCTTGGAAGGCTGAGACAGGAGGATTGCTGTGGGTCCAAGGCCAGCCTGGGCTCATAGTGAGTACAGGACCAGCCTGGACTACAGAGTGAGACCTTGTCTCAAAAAAAGTAACAAAAGAATTATCCGTGTCTGTGAATTAAATGTCTCTTCCATTTTGTAACTATGTACTTATATTAATAAAATTTAACATAAGAATATTTCCGGATTTTTAGTTTTTACTGAAGCTGAAGAATGGGATACGTACCATATACTGTAAGTACTCATTTTTATTTATTCCAACAGCTTTGGAATCTGCAGAGACCTTTGCATACTTAGCCAGCAAATCCACATAAATCCTCTGCTCTCTCTGTGAGAAACGGGAGAACCGAGGGTAGGGCACTCTTGGCTTCGGAAGCAGAACCATCCCAACTCTGGCTTTAACATTTTCCTTTGCGTGAGCTGCTGAGTTGACTGCTGGCTCATTTTCTACAGAACTTGCTGAGACATTCAAAACTTCCCCTATATGTCTGGAAAAAAATACAATTTACAAATATGTGCTTTTCACATGAAGATTACTATCGTGGTGCTTCATAATTCCCAATCACAAGGGAGAATATAGCATGATTAAAGAGTAAATTCTGGATTATTATCTAAATCTGCCACCTGCACTTGGATGGTTGTTATTTAGGGTAAATTAAGTATTTTGCAGGCAAGAATCGAATCGCAAACTTACCTTCAACTACCTGATGGACAGGGAGAGGCAAAGTCATTTTGCTATTTACTTGGAAAGTTTCCCTTTACTAAAGATGGCAGAATCACTCTTGCCCACTGTATTTGGGGTCTATCGTGTTTGTTTTATTACCACAGCATCTGTTTCTAGAAAGGTGTCAGTTAACAACATAAACAAAAACTATTAACAATAGGATAGAGTCACAAACTTAGTGAATTCACGGACAGTCTAAATTCTCTGGTCTCCTGTATATATATCAAGAGTTAAAAAAGATCATTCCAACACTTATATGCCATATTTTACGGAAGCAGCAGTTGTTTTCTCTTTTCTTTTCTTTTTGAGGCAAGGTCTTGCTCTGTAGTCTAGGTTGATACTGAACTAACTGTGAAGCCCAGGCTGTTCTCGAACTCACAACAATCCTCCTGCCTTGGCCTCTTGAAGGCTAGCATTACAGGAGTGCAGCACTGGTTTTAGAAAAGGTGTGCAACCCTCCCTCAGTCAAGGAAAAATGCCTATGCTTTTTACAGATGCAAAAGAAAAATCCTGGTACATCTGTAAAAATAAAAACATACTAGAAGAGAAAGTGGTGTGTAACTAGAGATTGTATTACTACCTCTAACTTTTTCTTTTGAACCAGGGTTTCACTCTGTTTTCTAGGCTGGTTCTGAACCCACTATGTAGCCCAGGTTGGCCTCAAAAATCACTGCAATCTTCCTGCCTCAGCCTCCTGGGTGCTAGTTTTACAAGAGTGTGCTGCCATGTCCATCTCGATTGATTGTTCTTTTCTTTTCTTTTCTTTCTTTCTTTCTTTCTTTCTTTCTTTCTTTCTTTCTTTCTTTCTTTCTTTTTTGGAGACAGGGTCATGTTCTGTATCCCAGGCTGACCTTTGAACTTACGGCAGTTCTCCTGCCTCAGCTTCTGGAGTGCTGAGATTAGTATGCTACCATGCCCAGCTAATTCTTATGTATGCTGGGGAATCGAGCCCAAAGCCTTGCCTATGCTACAACTCCTGTCCTACCCTTGATTTTAAGTCACCTTACCACCACAGTTAAGACATAACCACAGACGTCTCATCTTGGCTGTCATCTTTCTCTAACCTTGCTACCCAGTTCTATAGTCCACATTTTCAACAAGACAATTTAGAACTCTTTGAAAAGCTACATTTCCTTGCCTTTCAGGTCTCTCAATTGTCACCAGTCTGTGTTCCTATGATCTGGCTCCAGATTACACAAGAATCCATGGAGGAAGGACAGTTAATGAGGACGGACGGACATGTGTTGATTTGGTCCTGGTTCCTCCACTCATTACAGCTCAGTGACACTGCCCTGGGCTGGCCTACGCTGGGCACAGAGATACAGCCAACACTGAGCACAGCACACTCTGCTCCCCAGGAACTAAGACCAAGAGGATGAGATGAGTGAATAGAGAAGGAAGGAAAGCACCATGGCCAACACGACAGGGGCACTGGGGCGCCTGGGATTATCCGGCTCAGTGGACCAGAGAGGTGACTGAGAAGGATCCTAAAGACCCTGTGATTGAGGCTTAAGAGGGAGAAAGGGAAGGGAAGAAGAATATATTGAGCGATCTGAACACTCACACCTTTTGGGCATCACAGAAGCATGTCGGTGCATATAGATTGTCATAAACGACAGAAGAGGGCTAAAGGTGTTTGGAGTCAGAGGTGAGCAATACTGGGTGTGTGCAACAGAGTATTCTGTCCTGCACAACTTTTCAAATAATAAGTCTGATCTATTATTACTTATACTAATAGTAAATTGTGTTTCCTTTCATATGGTCTATGGCTCCTTTATGGTGTAGTTGGGCTCATCTCTCTTAACCCCACCACCCTCTTACTCTTGTGTTCTGGTCCCAGGGTTCCATGTGCTCTTTGTGGAGCTGGCCCAGTGTCCCTCAGTCATTTCCACCATCACCGTCTCTCTGCATCTCTGTACCTTCCACTGCAATAGCATCTATGCACTGACACGCTAAATACATCCTACAAACTAGTTCTCTTTTATTTCACATATAGTTAGGACACAGTATTTTTGAAAATTATACTGTTGTAATTATGCCTATTAATTTTGTTTCATGCTAGTAAAAAAGATGTCTTTTTTTTCTCTCAAACATTTGTTATAAAAGGCAGGGGGAGGTGGGTAGGTCAGGTAAGACTGACAATTACTAATTCAGACCTGTGTCTGGACAAGAGGAGTTCAGTTCAGCATCAAAGCAGCACTGAAATCTTTCCAATCAACTTTGTAATACCAGAATGAATGGGTAAAGATTCCAAACTTTTTCAACTTTTCAAATACTCTTTTCAGAGTATTTGAGAAGAGTAATTAATCATCCCCCGCCCAAAAAAAAAAAAAAAAAGCAAAAGACTACTTAAGACTACTCTTAAGACTACTCCCTCAGGGCTAAGTTGTGAATGAATAACTAATCAAAAGAGCTGCTGGGCTGGAGGAATGGCATTGCTGTTAAAACACACCCTGGGTTAAAGCATACCCCGAGTTCAGATTCCCCAGCACCATACAAAGCTGGGTGTGGTGGCGTATGCCTGTAATCCCAGTACTCGAGAGGCTGAGGTAGGCAGATTGTCCTGACTCCAGGGCCAGCCTGGGCTACACCGCAAGACCCTGTCTTAAAAAAAAAAAAAATAAAGAGCTGCTTAGTGAACATGAAAGGAATTTTGAAAATTAAAATTAGGATGCTCTGGTTGGCTCCAAAGCCGACCCAGGTTAAAGAAGAACATGTTTAGCTATGGAAGTTTCCCCAATAACTGTACAAAAATAAGCACATTTCAGGTTAACAAAATGAATATTATTTAACTGCTGATCTTGGAAGAAATGTATTACAGCAAATTGATTTCTCACTAGAAAATGTCTTGAGAGCTATTCAAACCTAACAGTATTGTGTCTGCCAGTCTTAACAATACTGCCTCACAGCTGTCTCTCTGAATATGAGAACACGTCCGTCCTGGTGGCACAAACTGGCAAATTTAATTAAGCTGCTGCAGCGACAAGATGCTGACTCAGATATGCTGGAGTGGGAATGTCAAGGCGCCCAAGCAGCTCAAATTGGCTACATTCAGCAAAGACGGGGATGGCATCACTTCAAGATCGTTTCCGAGCACAGTGCTGTCAAATTGTCCACAGCGCACAGACCCGGGGCACCTGACAGGGCTTCTCCAGCCACACTTACAGCATTATATTTTATTTCAGTTGATAGTTTGAAGTTTTCTCCCTTCAATTTGCCAGCTACCCATTCTCCTTTGTTAACTTAAAGTTTCTCTGAATAAAGGCAGATTCCAATACTGTTAGTTTCCTATACCTTATGTCTACTAGGTTGGCTGTGTCTTCACAAAAGCAGCATTTGGAAAAAGAACTCGTGGCCTCCATCTCAAGTTTGCCGGTGTTTCTTGTATCTGACTTACTTTTCCATTTGAAGTGGGCTAAAACCTCATTTTTTTCCTGTTTAAAACTACTTTCTCTCTTGTTGCCTTAAAAGTTATAAGAATCAGCAACCAGAATCTTTAATTTTATATAAAGGTCAATGTTTACAGTGACTATATATCAATGATTCACAGGCATTTTCATTTTCTTGTTTACCCTTAGGTAAACTTTCCAAATATTCTGTGATGAACACAATTTATGTTTGATGCTTTATAGAAATGGAACACCATATTAACTTTTTACACTATTCTTATCAGTTTCATTTTATACACATTGATGGGCCACAGAGAGCAGAACAAAAGCACCTTACGTTGGAATTAAGAGTAAAAAGCCTTTCTGTGGCAGAATAAGGGTTGGCGTTAAGCCAGCCTACTGTTGAAAGCAGCAGAGAGATTGTCCCAAAGTGTTAGAGACATACACAAAATCATAGCTTACAAAAATTTTACATACTTCTTGATATTTCCACCAAGAAAATAATTGTAAACTAGTAGTAGAGAAGGAAAATCCATTCCTTAACTACAGTAGTACCTGATAAAACAGAAGGATAAAAAGAAAGTCTAGGAACACATTTCACTGTCTTAGGTCATAGTTTTTCTACATTACCAGTAAACTGTATTATGAAATTATTTTGTACTATATAGAAACATACAGATAACTAAGCAGATTCTAAAGGGAAAAAATATTTTTAGAGATTTGTCTATTCAACTGCCAACCAAGTGTTTTTCATTTGATCTCTCTCTTGCAGTGCTAGGGACTGAGCTCAAGGCCTTTGTACCGAGCAAACCATACCTAAGATATGCTAAACAAAACTGACGCAAAAAGAACCATCAAAATATTTAACAAATATTTAACAAGCAGTTGCAGGATGAATAATTTTAACATCAAAAATTTCCAGTGTGATGGTATCTGAGGTAAAAGTTAAAAAATGGTAAGAAGGTTTTTGTTTTTTCAAGCAGGGTCTTACTCTGTAGTCCAGGCCAGTCCTGAGCTGACTATATAGCTCAGGGCAGCGTAGAACTCATAGCAATCCTCCTGTCCTAGCCTCCCAAGTACTAGGGTCATTGGCGTGTTCCATACCCAGCGTATGTGGTGCTGGGGAGTCAAATTCATGGCCTTGGGCTTGGGGGGCTAGCACTTCAGTCACTAAGCTATTCCTCCAGTCCTGGTAAGAAGGTTTTTTTAAATAAAAGTTAAAGACAAGCTGGAAGGTGCAGTACATGCCTATAATTCTACCACTCTGGAGGCTGAGGCAAGAGGCTGTGAGTTCCAGAACAGTCTGTGCTCCGTAGTGAGTTCAGGTCCAGCTTGGGCTCCAGAGAATTCGACTTTCCCTAATCCTGCACCTGTGGATTCTAGATGGATTCACAGTAGAATGTAACAGTCAATCACAAAGTAAAGAAGGGCAAGTGAGCAGTAAGATGTGAATAGCACGTGGCATTTACTTTCATACCAGAGAAGACAACGAAAAAAACCTGGCAATGTGGCAGCATCTACTAAAATATAAAAGATGGATTCTGCATGATTACACAATTCAGCTTCATGAATTCATCTTTTGAATTACAAAAAAACACTAACTATATTAGTTAAAATTACAAAAAGAGGACTCCTTAAACAAATTAAGAGTACACAAGTAAGATAATACATAACTATTAAGATTGGGGAAAATACTGATACACATAATGCATGAAAATATTGATTTTGGTGAAAAAGCAAACTGTTAAAACAGTTTCATAATGTTCTACAGTTTTTACCAGATGACCCCACTTACGTGTGTGAATGTGCATACAAAGTTTTGTTGCAGATAAATAACAACGTGTTAATTGTGGTGTTTGTCTATATTCTATTTTTTTACATCCCTGTGATCTGAATATTTAATACTAAGGTATAACTATCAGAAAAGCAATTATACATGAAAATAACCAAGTAAATAGCATATTACCTGTTAGCTAAAACACAGAGTTCTTTTAAACTTGGAGACATGGAATGATCTTTGTAGTTTTCTCGAGAGAAAAATGTTGTGAGGCCATTTTTTGGGGAAATATCCCTGTGAAACAAAATGATTTACTTGCACTTGACAATTCAAAATCACATGCTAGACCAAGAAGCCAAAGCTATAATTGTCATTTATGACTAGACTACATGCCCTCTACCGTTCTCTTTCCCAGATAAACCCCTTCATATGGCTAACTTCACATGCCGGGTCTGTGAGCACACAGCTCACTTCTTGGACAACTTAAAGCCAACAGAACAATTCTCCATCTCCAACAATGAACCCTTCCTTTCCTCCAATACTCAATTAAACTGACATCTAATCAAATACAACTACTGGCTGATCCTGTCTCCAAGAGTAAATTCTAGCATATCTGCTGTGTACTCAACTCTTTAATCATTTCGAAAGTGTTAAGATATTAATGGTAAAATCAGAATTTGTTTGCTATGGACCCTTGCCAGCTTCCTTCTGCCTTGTGACACTAGAGTTTGAGCTCAATGCCTTGTGCTAGGCATGCACTTTGCCACATCCCACTTCTTTTTTAACACATGTCCTTGACTTTGTGATCTTCCTGTCCTACTCTCCATAATAGCTGGATCTATAGGTATAACCCCTGTGCTAAGTGTACTGTTTTTTTTTTTTGGGGGGGGGGGGAATAGTACCAGTCCTGGGGATTGAACCCAGAGTCTTCACATTGAACAACATATGAATCCTTTTTTTTTTTTTTAACAGGGTCTCACTAACGCAATCTTCCTGCCTCCACCTCTCACAGTGCTGGGATTATAGGTCTGCACCAGTGGGCCTGGTTTAATGTTTCTTATTACTTTATTACAGTACTGCATGTGTAACATCTCATTAAATTTTAAGGTTTCCCTGTATCATTCTAAAACAAAGTCAAAAGTCTCAGGGATTATAAGGTTCACTGGAAAAGGTTATTTTTTTTTTTTACCCAATAAGAAGGTATTTATACAAACAAAATGACTTCATAATATTCAAGTCAGACACTATTTAAAAAAACTTCCAGAACCTTCATGACCTTGGCATCCTTGGCTGGTTCAGTAAACGTGTTAAAATGATGTAGAGTGTCAAAATGTAGTAAATGCCAACAAAACCACCAGATAACTGGTTTGTCCATTCGAGAACCTTCTACAGAATTCTAAAATACAGATTATATTCTGTGCATTTATATTATCATTTGATATAGTTTGTAATATAACAAAAAGGAAGCGTGTGTATTTTTAAAGTGCATTTCTTTTTATTACTTGTATGGAAATGGGCAAAAGATTTGGACAGATGAAACTTTCAGCATCTTTCCTCCCCCAAGAGACTGACAACAAATATCTAATAATGTGAGAGCTGAACTGTCTGTCACTTCAGCTGGGGAAGAGGGGTTGGTTATCATTCAAAAGGGCTCAGTATGGGGCTGGAGCAATGACACAGATTAAAGCGCAAGGCCCTGGGTTCGATTCCCCAGCTTTACATAAAGCTGGGGTGGTGGCATACGCCTGTAATCCCAGCACTCCGGAGGCTGAGGTAGGTGGCCAGCCTGTGCTATGCCAGTGAGCTCTGGACCAGCCTGGGCTACAGAGCGAGACCCTGTCTCAAAAAAAAAAAAAAAAAAAACCAAAAATCTCCAAAAGGGCTCAGATGGGACGATGAGGACAGGTTCAATTTGCAAGTCACAAGCTTTCGTCTTCTTTTTCTTCCCAGTGTTTCCAGGCCAGAAGCCCTCTTTTCCTGCCAAGTGCCAACCCTGCTTCACCCCTTTCCATCGGATTGGGAAGAGACAGCACTCACCAGTTCAGCCTTGGCTCACTCATGGATACCCCAGTGCTCATCTTCCCAGGTTTCTGATTCCCCGTGGCATGAGATTCTGCTGTCCCGCCGAGGCTGCTTCGAGGCAGGCAGGACCCCTAAGGAAAAACCAAAGATCAGGATCTAAAAAACAAGGAGCTAGCTAGGCCAGGTGCTGTTAACTCAGGTGAGAAAGAACCTCGGCCTACCATGACACCTAAAATAGAATAATGCAGGCCGACCGACCATCCCAGGGTTCTCTGTGGCTGAGCAGCAAGGTGGGCCGGGTCTTTTTCCGCTTAACGACTCTCACTGGGGATTGCCTGTGCCTCCTGGGGAGCCAGGATGGCGCTCTCACTGCTCCCACTCTAGATCGCTTACGGCGGGGGTGTGTCTTAGCTAGCTCTCCCCTACTCCTAGCATCAAGGTGCGTCTCACTTCCCACCTACTCGCTGGTATGGGACAGCTTCTGCAGACAAGGCACCGCAAAGGCACCCCAGTACCCAGTGCCTCCGCTCCAGCTGACTTAGGCAGCGCGCACCGGGTCGCTTGGAGGCACCACCGGGACTAACAACGTGGTTGTAACCCCACGGTCGGGGCTCCCCCTGTCACCCTGGGCCGGCTGACACACAGCCAGGGAGGAGTCCCAGTCAGAAACGGGTCTGCCGGCGCGACGGCTCCCACGGCATCCACTCGGACCCCGCGTGGGGCCGGGGAGTGGGGGCTGGTTCAGGAAAGGGAAGGGTGCGAGAGAGGAGAGGACCTAGATGAAGAAGGGGTGAGCAGAGGGGGAGGCGCCCAGCAGGACCGCAGCGGCGCCACGCTCCCTCCGCCGGCCCCACGAGCCGGCTCGCCGCCCCCCGCGATCCCGCCCACCTCACACTCAGCGGCGGTACCTACCGCGGCCCCCAAGCGCAGGGGGCCCAGCCACGCACGCTGCACCCTACTCTTTCCTGGAGCGCGGCTGCGGACGGCGGTATTTAAAGGACGTGGACGCGCAGGCTCGGCCCTGCGTGATGACGTTGGACGTTGACGCGACTCGGGGCGGGGCCTGTGTGTTTGCCTTGGGCCCGGGCCTATGGCGTGGCCTGCGAGTAGACCTACCCTGCGGAGAGGCCTGGCTGGGGCGGGTGTTGGCGGGTCGGGGCTGTGGTCCACTTGGCGGTGTGGACCGGAGGAGCCCCGCGGCTCTTGGCTGTGACCCTAGGCAGATTACAGCCTTCCTCACCCCGTTTCTGCTACTTGAAAGAGGAGATACTGGCAGTATGCTCCTGGGGGGCTTTGGAAATGTTGACGCGGAACCCCTCAATTCAGAGCCTGGTCCGTAGTGGGGCCTCACTCGGCGCCACTCCCCGGCCAATTTTGTTTATTTGTTCATGTTGTACTGGGGATGGAACCCAGAATCTTCACACTGAATTACATCCCCAGCCCTTTTTATTTTATTTTATTTTGAGACAGGGCCTCCCTAAGTCACCAACTTGCCCACGCTGGGCTCCATATTCTGGGTCTTTTGTTTGGTTTTGGAACCGGGATAGAACCCGGGAGCTTCCGCATGCCAGGCAAGCGTTGTACCACTGCGCTACATCTTCGGTCCTGGGATCTGTATTCTAATTCTCCTGCCTCCGCCTCTGAGAGTGCTGGAATTGCGGAGAGGAGCCTCCACACCCAACTGTTCCGGATCATGGGGACTGTTACAACATTCCACTAGTAGAAACAAAGTAGAACGTGAAAAGCTGCGTAAGGATTAGATGAAACAAAATAGAAAGTGGAAAGCCATATATAAGAGAAGTAGGTCTCCCTAAAGGACTTTCAGGCCCAGGCTTTGCTTCCAGCATGTTAGGGGGTGGAGGAATCCTTTAAGAGGTGGGGCCTGTGGCGATTAGGTCACTGGGGGCGTGCCCTGAAAGGGGATATTGAATACCTCACCCTTCCTCCCAGTTTGCACCAGGCTTCGGGGAGGTGAGCTGCTTGGCTCCCCTCAGCCCATGCCACAGTGCTGTGCCTGTCTAAGGAGAGAGGAACCATGGACTGCAGCCTGCAACCGTGAGCCAAAAAAACCTTTTTCTCTTTTAAGTTACCTTAGGTATTAAGTCATTTAACACAAGAGGTGTATAGAAACGTTTGCGTTCAGAGAGGAGAAATGTTAGTAGTACGGGGGTCCTGAGCCCGGTCTCAGCTACCAGCTAACGAAGCACTCCCAGTGTGTTCCTTGACAAGTGGTGCTTCTCCCGTATGATACTGTCGTGCTCAGTTATAACAAAGGCGCTTGCCTAGCAAGCACAAGGCCCTGGGTTTGATTCCCCAGCACCATATAAAGCTGGGAATGGTGGCGCATGCCTGTAATCCCAGCACTCAGGAGGCGGAGGCGGGAAGATTGCTAAATTCAGGGCTAGCCTGAGTTACAGAACAAGACTGCGTCTCAAAATTTAAAGAGCTGTAACCTTGAATACACTACTACGCAGAGGCTGGTGGGCTTGGTGTGTACTGAAGTCAGCTGAGAGGCAAGGCCTGTAGTGGAGAGAGAATTTGGGTAAACAGTGGGCCACCTGGTTGAAAGATAATGATCATTCTAAAGTGCCACCTGGCCAGGAAGTTGATTTCGGGGCAGTATATACAGGAGATGGCTAAGCAGAAACACACCCTCCCACAGGTGGGGCTTGTTGGTGACCAGAGGTGGATGGGCATGTTCTCACACGGGACGCTTGATCTTAATTACCTGGTTATAATGATTTTCAGCTCTGCAGATGTCAAGGAAAGCAGTGCTTGTTCTTGTCAAAGATCGCTGTTTCCCCCAGGCTGTTTTTGTTGTTGGTTAGTTTGTCCTATGCAGTTCCTGGCATTGGGGGAAATGTTAGGGGTGAGCAAGTGCCCTGAGCAGAAAAACAAGCAGTCAAATACAGGGTCAGGCACCTGGAGGTGCTTGACTTCAGTTGCTACTGGTTTATTGTTGATGGAATATTGAGAGCGCCTGTGATGTGAGCTGATTGAAGAATCTGGGCGTGGACTTGTAGGAGAGCGTGTGGTAAGCTTCGTAAATGCATCACATGCAGAGTGTCGAGTGTATGCTAGCAGGAAAGCATGTTGCTCGCTTTTAGAGTGATTAATGATATTGTTAGAAGTATTAAAAAGTAAGCATGATGTACTAGGGGCCCTCCAGTAGTTCCCAGTCCTTGGCATGCAAGGCCTCTGATGGTTAATAGAGGAGAATGAGTTGAAAAATTGATTTGGGCCAGAATGAAACCTTATGTTAAAGAAGTTTGATTTTTTTCTTCTTTTTTCTTTCTTTTTTTGGGGGGGTGGGGTGGGGGTGGGGACAGGGACTTGCTCTGTAGTCCAGGCTGGCCTTGGACTCAGAACAATTGGCCTCCCTCAGCCTCCCAAATGCTGGGATTACAGGCATGCACCACTGTATCCAGCTTTATGTGGTCCTGGGAAACTGAACCCAGGGCTCTGTGCTTGCAAGCCAAGAACTTTAACCGCTGTGCCATTCCTTGAGCCCAGAAGTTTGATTTTATGAGAAATGGAATAACATGGAGAAAAAGCTTACAAGGATAATATGCGCCGGGAGAGTTTGGCTGGGTGCCCTCTGGAGTAAGTGTGGGGAGAAGCCAGGAAGGAGCCGATGCTTGGGGGAAGGGGGGGGGGGGTTGCCAATCAATTGGAGGAGAAAGAGCTGATGTGGCACAGTCCTATTATTTTATCAGTTAGATGACACTGAAGAACTCAGGGTAGTGGAAATGTGTTGGGTCCTGCAGTTCTCTCCCTTTATCTTTGCTTTTGATGGATTCAGTTCCCCACAGTTCACTGCAGTCTGAAAATATTAAACAGAAAATTCTAGCAATAAGAAATTCACATGTTTTTTAATTTACATGTCCCATCTTAATCATTTTTACTTCCCTTTCCCCTTCCCCCAACCCTTCCATGTCCCCTTTCTCTCTTCACAAAGTCTGTCTTCTTACTTTCTTCCATCTCTTACTTTTTTATGATTTGATTTTCTTATATTTGGTGTTTGTCTTTTTTTTTTTAGGGTCAGATGTCTTTAATGTAGTGCAGTTGTCCTCAGACTCTCTTGTCATGACCTAGAAGATGCAGATGTTATTACCTAAGTATTATTCTATACTTTTCATTCAGCACTCATGTCTTAGTTACTTTTCTGCTGCTGGGACAGAATACCCAACATATGCAACATTAGGGAAGAAAGGTTTATTTTAGCTCACAGTTTTAGAAGGGCACAGTAGGTTCACTGGTGGGCAGCTGGAAAATGGTGAAATCATATGGCAGGGCCAGAGCTGGAGCTGGAGCCACAGATCCTCATGGCATGGCAAGACAAAGCCAAGTCTGAGAGGATGGGTGGAACTGGCATGTACCCCTCCAGGTCAAGCCCCAAGCGTCTGCCTCTTCCAACCAGGTCCAACCGTATTCCAGTATACAGTATCCATTGGTACATGAGGTTTATGGAGGACACGCCACATCCAAACCACAACAACTCGGAAAACCACTTTAAATTGCTACTTAATTTATACTGTAATTACTAGGTTGCAGCTTTCCCCTCTTGTTTTATTGATATGTAGTATGTAATACATAATGTTTACATTGAACTTGAACATTTTGTGCATGTATATAATGCATCAAAATTACAAATCCTACCCTGGGGCTACTGCTTTAATCATCCAATATTTATTCAGCCTTCTGTGTCTGCTTCCTTTTGCTAAGCATAGTGGTCTCAAGGTGAATCCAATTTCCTACAAATGAGTCAAATTTGTCACTCTATGGGAGAGTGGTACTTCATTGTGTAAATATGCCACGTTTTCTTTATTTAATTCCTCTGTTGATGGACATATGGGCTGCTTCCAAGATTTAGCTGTTGTGAGTTGTGCTGTTATAAAGAGGGGTGTGCACCTGTCTCTCTCATATGATGACTTTAACTTTTTAGGGAAGATACCTGGAAAAGGTCAAATGGGATACAGTTTTTTTTCCCCCATTTTATTGATAGGTAAAAGTGCAAAATTTAAGGTTTACAATGAAGTTTAGCATTTTGTGCACCTACGTATCTTGTCAAGGTGACAAGGAGTTTTTTTTTTTTTTTTTTTGAAGAACCTTCATACTGCTTTCCGTGATGGTTGTACCAGCTTATATCCCATTGACAATGTAGAAAGGTTCCTTTTCCCCCACAGCCTTGCCAGAATTTTTTGTGTTCTTGATATCATTCATGCTTACTAGAGTCAGATTGAATCTTCATATTGTTTTGATTTACATTTCTCTGATGGCTAAAGAGGCTGAACATTTTTTCATTTATTTATTGGATATTAAGATGACTTCTAATAACTATCCATTTTTATTTGGACTTTACTTTTGGAGTCAATTTTCTTTTCAGTTCTTCATATATTCTACATAATCATCCTATCTAAGGAGTAGCTGATAATCATTTTTTCCCATTCCATCTATTCTCTCTTCACTCTGTTGATTGTTTCCTTTGCTGTGCAGAGGCTTCTTAATTTGATATCTCATTTATTGATTCTTGGTATTAGTTCCTGTGTTTTGGGTGTGTTAGTGAAAAAGTTCATGCCTATGCCGTCAAGGGTCTCACTCTGTAGCCCAGGCTGGTCTTGAACTTCTATGGAGCCTAGACTGGCCTTGGACTCACAGCAATCATCCCAAGTTCTGGGATTACAGGTGTGCGCCACCATGCCCGGCTTATGTGGTGCTGGGGAATCAAACTCGGGTACTTAGCACTTCCTAGGCAAGTGCTTTGACTGCTGAACCATTCCTCTAGACCCCTTGCCTATTTTTTTCCTTCCATAAATTCATTGCTGCCGTTTTAATATGTAGACTCTTGACCCATTTCAGTCTGGTTTTGGTGCACGGTGAAAGATGTGGATCTAGTTTCATTCTTCTGCATGTGGTTAGACAGTTTTCCCAGCATCATTTGTTAATCTTTACTTCAGTGTATATTTTGGCCCCTTTGTTGAAGATCAGACGGCTGAAGACACTCGGGGTTGTCTCTGCACACTCAGTTCTATTCCACTGATCCACCTGTCTGTTTTTGTGCCAATACCAAGGGTTTTTTTTTTTAATTATTATTACTGTTGCTGTGTAATATAATTTGACATCTGCTATTGTGATACCTCTTGCTTTTATTTTGTTGCTCAGGATTGTTTTTACTAGTTTGGATCTTTTGTTCCATATAAAATTCCGGATCATTTTTTTCTAGTTTTATGAAAAATCCTGTTGGTATCTTGATTGGGTTTCTGTTAAATCTGTATATCAGTTTGGGTGAAGTGGCCATTTTGACAATGTTGGTTCTGCCTCTCCAGGAATAGGGGATGTCTTTCCTTTTTCTAAAAGTCTCTTTAATTTCTTTTTTCAGGGTGCTGTAGTTTCAGTTCCTTAGGTTGATTCTTAGGTCTTTTATTTTTTTCTTTGAAGCAACTGTGAATGGGATCTCTTTTGCTATGTTTTCATGGTTGCTGTAGGGGAATGCTCTTCATTTTTGTGTATTGAGTTTTTAAAAAATTTTTTTGTTTTTGCTTTTGTTTTTGTTTTTCCCCACTATTTTTATTTATATACACATGCAATACATAGTGTTTACAATGAATTTGGGTATTTTGTGCACATATATATCATGCCAACTTTACAATCCCTTCCCATTTTTGACTCTCCCACCCCCTCCCTATCCTTTCTCCAACTCCAGCTGTCACTTCATGTGGTTCTATAGAATGTCTGTGTTCTGAGTTTTCCAAGTCAGAGAAACTATACAGTACTTAACATATTAATCTTCTGCATCTAAATCATTTCACTTATGTCACCACTCTAACTCAGCTTCCTATTCCTCGAATGGGTCGCAGCAGTTAATTCTTGATGCCTCTTCTCTGAATCCAACCAATCCATTTATTGGGATATTTACCAAAAGTTTTTTTCTATATTTTGCTATATCTTTGTTGCTATTCTTAAACCTGGCCTTACCCACCAGTTCACATTTAAAAATAACTACAAGCATGTAGTTCAAAAGACTAGTAAATTTTGGAAAAAAGATTAAAAAAAAGTTAAATTTCAAATGCCTTAACTGAATACTGGGAGGTACATACTTGTACATTCCCAGGGTTATCTTTACATCAATCAGTTTTCTTAGGATAAATTTTCATTAGTGACCTAATAAGTGAGTTGCTACAGTAAAACAAAGTTAAAACTATATCACATTGCTACATTAAATGAACTTAAATCTATACCACATAAATATATTTAAAGTAACAGATATGAAGGCAAATTTAGTTATTTCAGAATTTTTTAACTTTCATAACTTATTTATTCACATTTCACTGGTTACCAACATTCTGCTATATTTAGTTTATAATTTTATCTGTCTGTCCTTCCATATATTCGTGCATTTGTATTCTTAAGAGGTTTAATTTCAACTCACCATGTTGCATTATTAATTAGTAATTATTCTATTTTACCCAATACTATACTATTACTAATAATAATGTTGTGGGGTGATTTCACAGATTTTATAGAAGAACTGGTACTGTTTTAAAATTATATCAATCAGATGATTTAATTACCAATCTATTTTTTTAATTACATTTTCTCTTTAGATGTTACCTTTCCTCCAAGTTGTTCTGGTGTTGCTTATGTTTCCACCTCTCAAAGAGGATAAACTCACATTCAACATCAAAAAAGTGAATTGCTTCATTCAACAAGCTTAAGACTTATCAATTTGCTACATAAAATGGACTTAAATCTGTATCACATAAGTATGCTACAGTAAAGCAATAGATAAATAGCTATGCTCAGTTATTTCAGATTTTTTGACTTTCATACATTGATTTTTCATATTTCACTAATAATTAACATTTTGCCCTATTTGATTTTTCCTTTTACCTATTAATTCATCCTTAATTTCATGCATAGCCTTACGTTTTTCTCAGTTCATTCTCCTCTAACTGTTGTTGCTTTTTCTCTGGGATCATTGGTGTCACTGGCCTCCCTTTCACTTTCTAAGTTTCCTTTAAGTATTCTGTGCAATACTGGCTTAGTAGCTACAAATTCCTTTAAGCTTTCTATATCAAGAAAAGTTTTAATTTCTCCCTTTAAATTAAAAGGTAATTTTGCTGGATATAGCAGTCTCAGTTGGCATTTATGTTCTTTTAGTGCTTGGATGACACTACTCCATAATCTCCTGGCTTTTAGAGTCTGAATTGAGAAGTCTGCACTTATCCTGATGGGCTTATCTTTGTAGGTCACCTTCTGTTTTTCTCTTACAACTTTTAGTATTTTCTCTTTGTGTTGGGTTTCTAGTATTTTAATTATGATGTGTCGTGATAAGGGTCTCTTCTGATTGAAGTTGTTTGGTGTTCTATATGCCTGCAATAGTTCCATGTTCATTTCTTTTCTTAGATTTGGGAAATTTTCTTCCATAATTTCATTAAATGTGTCATTTAAGCCTTTTGTTTTGTCCTCAGTCTTCTCCTGGACTCCCATAATTCTGAGGTCGTTTACCTTTGAATCATCTATCAGCCATTGTAATGATTCACTCTCTTATTTACTTTGTGTTAGTCATGGCCTGTATGTTGCAGCTCAGTCACTTTATTTTCTAGGTCTGACATTCTATTCTGAAGATGCTTAATGTGCTTGCTTATTATTTCCTGTGTGTTTTTCACTTCTTGAATATCTGCATTCAATTTTTTTATATCTCTATTGTGTTCTCTATTTTCTTGTATTGACTTCATTATCTTCTGGTTTATTTCTTCTATGGTCTCCTTTTTTTTTTTTTTTTTTTTTTTTTTTTTTTT